>CM074936.1:1715692-1727440 GCA_037576815.1 Pangasius larnaudii | reverse complement strand
ACTCCATATGTATCCTTCACTCCGTATGTATCCTTCACTCCGTATGTATCCTTCACTCCGTATGTATCCTTCACTCCGTATGTATCCTTCACTCCATATGTATCCTTCACTCCGTATGTATCCTTCACTCCGTATGTATCCTTCACTCCATATGTATCCTTCACTCCATTTGAATGAGGTGTGTTTCAGCACATTTGCTTTTTTTAGTCTTGAGTTTACATATTAGCACAATATAGTATATTTTGCTAATATGTAATATTAGCAAAATATATATATATATTTATATTATATTTATATATATTTATATATATATATATGGGTATTAATATGGAGTTGGTCCTCCCTTTGCAGCTATAACAGCCTCCACTCTTCTGGGAAGTTTTTCTACAAGGTTCTGGAGTGTGTCTGTGGGAATTTGTGCTCATTCAGTGAAAAGAGCATCAGTGAAGTCAGGCACTGATGTCGGGGGAGGACCCCTGGCTCGCAATCGATGTTCATCCCAAAGGTGTTCAGTGGAGTTGAGGTCAGGGCTCTGTGCAGGACACTCGGGTTCCTCCACACTAAACTCGTCACACCACGTCTGTATGGACCTCGCTTTGTGCACGGAGCATTGCCATGCTGGAACAGGAAAGGTTCTTCAACGAAAACTGTTGCCACAAAGTCAGAAGGATAGAATTATTTAATCGCACTCTACAGTGACAGCGCTTTGCACCACTCCAGCCCACTCCGCTTGCCAACGCGCACAGTGATCTTAGGCTGGTGTGTAGCTGCTTGGCCACTGAAACCCACTTCATGAAGCTCATGACACATAGTTCTCGTGCTGATATTGCTTCCAGAGGCAGTTTGGAATTCTGCAGTGAGTGATGCAACAGAGGATAAGAGATTTTTCATTGCTACGCGCTTCAGCACTCGGCAGCCTGCTCTTGAGATTGCATGGACTACTGCTTCGTGGTTGAGCTGTTGTCGCTCCTAAATGCTTCCATTTCACAATAATAGCACTTACAGTCGACAGGGGCAGATCCAACAGGGCAGAAATTTCACAAATTGACTCGTGGCATCCTATGACAGTGACACATTTAAAGGCACTGAGCTCTTCAGTACGACCCAGTCTACCGCCCGTGTTTGTCTATGGAGACTGCATGGCTATGTGCCTGATTTATGCACCTGTGAGCAGTGGGTGTGGCTGAAACACCTGAACTCCATCACCTCAATAAATTAGCTTCAATTAAAGGGTTAGCTTTTATATTCAACATGAGATGAAGCTAATTAACCAGAAATACATTTTTCTTCTGTCTCCAGAATTATTGGCACCCTTGGTAAATAAAGCTGGGTAAAAAAAAAATATTAAGATAATAATATTTTCATTATGTTTTTACAGTTAAATAGAAAATGGAATTATACAGAATGTTTATTATATAAGGAAAATGTTTGTAGCAGTGTTTCCCTGAAGATTTTTATTTAATGTTGAATTAAATCACAAGCTTTTATACCCTAATGATATTCCATCTTACGGTTTATTAAAAGTAGTTGCACTTGAAGGGGTTACAGACATATTTTAAAGTCTAATTTTAAGTCTGTAATTATTTTATTTTAAATGAGGCCACTGTTGGTTTAGGCAAAAATGCTAAAATATGGACAGTCCAAATAAATCTGCATTAAATGAATTTCTGAGATTTCTAAGATCATTATACGAAGGTATAACCACAACAGGCATTTATAGTAATAAATGGAACCTGTTTGTGTGTGTGTGTGTGTGTGTGTTTTTTTTTTTAATATTATCAATGTCATATCAAGGTCATCATTCAACATAAAAAGAAGACAGCGCTGATAATGCAATGTGTTATCACATGGCTATAACTGGGCACGATGCTTCTACAGATTTCCAATCTTCTACACTTCCAGCTATTTTTGACTCTATTGCGTTATGCTGACAGATCCAGCTCCACACGTCCAGCTAACGCCCTCAACCAGAGTGTGTGTGTGTGTGTGTGTGTGTGTGTGTGTTTGTTTTATCAATATGCACTTGCTGTTCTCCGTGTCCACCATCACACATGCACGCACAGCCTGAGCACAGCTCATTAATCTGCATATGCTTTCCACATTCAGCTAAACTGCACACATTGGCAGTTTCGTAAAAAGAAAAAAAAAAAAAGTCGTAAGCTGTGCAGTCGGTGATTGATGCCGTTGTCCAGACGTGGTAGCATGTGCTATTTCTTTTTGGCCCAGTGTTGCTAAATCACCTGTGGAAAAGCGGCTTAAACACACCATTAACGCAAGACACATATATTTATGTATATATATAGCGCACGCAAAGATGGACGAGTGTAAACTGTGCTGCGTTCGGAGGCACCGATAAATCATACATTATATGTGAATTTGAAATTTAATTTGAAAATGCATATACGAAAAAAGCCACCTCCTGCGTGAATGATGGCAGAAGCGTCGATTCTAATCCTAATGGCACGGTGCTGTCAGAAGAATCCCCACCCCCCCACCCCCCGCCATGCAAAAGCCTTCGGCAACATTTTGATGTGGAATAAAAACGTTAAATAGACTTGCTCATTGATTTCTCTAAAGTGGAGCACATTAAATAGTCAGTATCCACCGCAATGGTAATGGTGTTTACTGCTCAGCACTGTATTTAATTCGCCTCTGTGACTGCAGGCAGTTTTGTAAAGCGATGAGCGCAGAAAGAATTTTTATTTTCAATCCGAGAACAGAAATCTCAGTGGGTGACACGATAGCGATAAAACAAACAAACAAACAAAAAAAAAAAACAAATTTGAATAAACATTAACCAAGCTTGTTAAAACAGGGCACACTGTTACAATTACATGTCTTTCTTTCTTTTTTAAATCACAGATGCGTTTTTTTGTTAAAAACCAAGATCAAATCTGAGTAGTTGGAGTTTAAATAAAATCTATACAAATATAGTATATAGAAATGTACAGTATATCCCTAACTACAATTTAATTCAAACCAAGAACTACAAAACGCTCATCCCAACTGTATGGATGTTAGAGATCGCAGTATGATTGAAATCAGCGTCTCTCCAGCTAGCACTAAGTGCTAGTGCTAGAAAAACGTGTAGGAATGACAGAGTGGAGTTTTGTTTTTACACGTGAACACTGTGTGGTGCCTTGGTGTATTTTGTGATTCGTCCTTCCAGCTAGTCAGCAGAAGCAGCGCACACGTCACGACTAGTTTAATCAAATAGATTAAACTTACATTTACTGTTCTCTTTTATTTAACCGCCTAATATCATGAGCCGGTTATTAACCATTCAGATTTGTGAGTTTTGCTGGTGAAGGTCGGCAAACTCAGATTAACTGTCGTATTTTTTCTGTTTCAATACGTGAAAAACATTGTCTTGACTTTTCAATCATAAAAATGTGTTACTTAGATAAAAATACAGCTTGCCACTAAGTGTCGACAAATGGCGGCTAAACAAATCTGACAAAAATAGCGTAGATAACGTGCAGTCTTCCACATGGATCTGGTTTCCGCACGTGCGCATTTCTTCATTACTATATCTGCGCACACGTCAGTGTGAAAATGGGAGGAACCCAGACGTTTAACATCTTAACCAAGAAAATGTTTGACTCTTTTTTTAATGAGGGGCGGGGTTATGTAATACATCCGCCATTTTGAGTGTTACACGCTGCCTCGTTCACATTTTAAGCTGTTCAGCGTCAGAAAGTTTCCCAAACTGACTGCATCTCAGTAGTTCATGATCGATATAAAGGCGTTAGAGATGTAACCGAGTGCAGCGGATAATGTGTTCTAAACAGATTCAACAAAAAACATCACACACACTGGTGTTCACTTTCATGCAGCCGAGTGGTCAGACATGAAGCTTGTAGGACAAAGAAAGACCCCGTTCCATTCTTTAACCCCTAACGTGAACGATGCATTCATTCATCCTTAGTAACCGCCTGGTCAGGGTTGCGGTGGTTTCAATTCGGCTGCTAGTTTGTTTAGAGAAACTCAGTTTTAGAAAATATCATGGGCAGGTACAAACAAAAATAATAGCTGCACAACCAGGATTTAAAAAAAAAAAAAACCCACAACATTCAACAGTAAACTTTCAAAAAGGAAAAAAACAACTGGCCTTCAGTTTAGGCCACGCCCACTTTAGGCTTAATGCTGCATTCGACTTACCTCAGAAGTGGGAAGTCAGAACTCAGAGCTCGGATTGATGTCATTTCCAAACCTCGGTGCATTCGATCTACAAAGTGAGAAAAAAAAAAAACATGGACGCTTCCATGTTCATCTAGCATTAAGCTAGCCAGCTAACGGTGATGAGTGATGTATATTTTCCTCCTCAGAACAGAGAACTGTATAGTCAGTGATATAGATTTAACAAGTGAATGTGTCTGTATGTTGATTGATCTTTGTATCCCTTATATCATATTTTCATATTTTCATATTTTACCTTTCCTATCTGTAGACAAGTAAATTCTGGTTTATGTAAATTCTATTTTTATGTCACGGACAGTCAAAAAAAGCTTTCCAGTGCACGTCATATTGTATATGTGACCAATAGAATTTAAATCTGAATTTGATTTACTTGTACACACATACGGTATAAACTCATTTAAAGGTAAGAAGTGCTACTGTGTTTTCTACTGACGCCGTGAGCGGCCATGTTGATTTGACGCCACTTGCTGAACTCTGAGGAACTCGGACGAACCGGACAGTGAGCTGAAATGACCAGTTTTCACTGACAGGTCAGAACTGAGGAGTAAAATCCTACTACTATTGCTTTGCACTTCTCCCTTTTTACCAGCAGATGGTACCAGCAGTCTGCGATCGGGTCTCTGTAACACGCCGCCTTTCCCCAGTTCATTATGAGCAAATCATTAAAATACATTTACACGTTCAACCGGGCATTTTTAACCAAAGCAGCTCACATGTGCTGCATAAGAGGCTGAGATGTAATCGGTTAATTTATTTAATTAACATACGAAACAGCACTCTACATACATGAATATGCAGAGCGCTATTTCAGGGTTTGGTGCTAATACCCTAATGGTTATTAGCAGGGAACTCTAATGAGCACTGCACATGAACATTATCCGTGCATTCAGCATGCTGTATTCAACACGTGAGCCTCTGTGAGGCTGTAACATTATTTATCACCCTCAGCAATGTTGGATTTCTGATGTGGTGATTAATTTTCTATTACAGCAGCTCTGACAGTCACAGGTTTATATTAATGCACTCGTTCTTATACATTATCGTCTCTATAGTAACCGCTCGTTCACAGGAATGCACACGGCAGGAGCTCCATGTAAACAGATTAAAAAAGTGTAATCGTTAATATGGTGAAGGTTATCAGGCACATTATCAGGGGAGATGTTTTTTTTTCCCTCTGTGTTTTATTCAGTAGCGCGACACACCTATTAACTTAAAGAAAAAAGATAGTAAAGATAGTAAAAGAACGACTGTGAGAACAGGAACTAACTCGTTTTACATTCCACAACATTAAATGTAACTATAAATGGATAAAATGTAGGATGTGTCAATCTTTAATAAATAAAATTGTAATTGTTGGCAGATTGCTGTGGTATAAGATGAATAAAACTCTTTAAGATGTGTGGTTACAGGAGAATAGTCACCTTCGCTTTGGTAACAGTAACTCTACTTCAACACCTCCCCCGTTGTTGATTATTTTCCTATAACAGCACAACATGGAGTGATTTATTCCTTACATAAACATTGTCCTATCAACGTCCTAACCATTACCTTACGCAGTAATGGTTAGCTACACAATGTTTCCAAAAAAACCTAACATCAGTTACATAACAACGTTTCCAGAACACCAAGAAAACGTGATTTTGCACATTCTGCCAACCTGGAATTGTTAGCTGGAAACATTTGGCTCATATTCAGGTTTTTAAAACCCAAGATCCACTTGCAGTAATTGAGACCTTTGATGAAATGGTTGCAGATTGCCCAGCTGTGCTTTTTCAAAGCACTCATCCAGTCTCGCTCAGATCATCTGCAGTATGATCTAAGCGCTTGCTTATTACATCTGAAATGGAGTTTAGAAATTATCGCATGCTTTAACACCTTCACAGACAGCGTGCATCATGGGTGATGCTTCCTAAAGGAACTTTAATTCAGATGTTTCAATGGCCTTCTACATGAATATTCCCAAAGTACACCATTAAAAAATAAAACTGAAGCACAAAACACATTAAAACACACACAATACTACAGAGTTAAAATACTAAACGTACTAAATAATTCTAAATGTTAATAAAATACATTAGTAGACCTTTACCAAGCCATATCAAGATACAATCTGTGAACCCCTTGAAAGCTTCAACAGAGTATTTCCCTGTCAGAACCCTTAATTATCCAATGAACCCTTGAAGAACCCTTGAAGAACCCTAGGATAGACCAGAAAATACAAACATTTACTACACACTTAACCAGTTACATAAAAAGGGTTCTTCAAGGGATCTTTAAGGATGCATTGAATAATTAGGGGCTCCTCAGTTGTCCGATTATCCAATCAATCTCCAAAGAACCCTTGAAGAACTTAAGAGTGTACCAAGTGGCAAGATAGCTACATTTTAAATATTAGGTTCTTGGTATTAAGATGAAAAGAATGACCAAAAGATTGGAGTTTGTAATCCATAATTACAATTTTGGTTAGAGGTAAAATGTTTTTTTTTTTCCCCCAAGGGTTCTTTAAGGGTTCATTGGATAATTAACACTTCTGTTGAGGGAAAACCAAAGGACCCTTAAAAGTGCTTGCTCACAAAATGTGATCAGATCTTCTGCTATGTTCTAATAATAAATAAAGACATTTCGAAGTCACTTACTCCTAAGGAGAACCTGAGTGGTTCTGAATTTTGTTAACGTATAAACTTTTATCAGACAGTTCCTGTATACATTTTCTGTGCCTGACTGTGTTCTGTAGAAATCCCTTTGTCGCCATTTCCTGCTCTATGAATGGTTTGTTCCATGTTATTCAATGCACCATAATGCACTTGAATAGAAGCCCATAGTAAAGAGCAAGTGACTGCTATTGTGCGTTTTTACATGACAGAGCAAGTCAAACCCACACCTGAACTGGAACATGTGTCGAATTACACTCTTTGTAAGCATGTCGCTGTTCTAATGGTTCACCTAATGGGTGCTTCCCAAACAATAATATACAAGAGATGAGTTTAAAGTCATTAGAAGTCTTGGTCAACAATAAACATTTTCTTTAAAAACGCTAGCAGAAAATAATGATAATGAATATTCTAGGGATTTCAAAGACAACCTGACAATCTGAAAATCGAAAGAGACTTTTTTTTTTTTCACTTTCTTAGTTCCATGTCTCTGGTAATATTGTACGATTTTTTTTTTCCCCGAAATGCCTTCTCATTTTTTAATGTCAACATTCACTCCATTTCCAGGCCAAAGACTGCAATAAAAATCCAATTTCTGTGCCAGATGAGTCTCTACAGCGAGAAGAACAGATCCTTTGGCACATAAATAGATTTAAAAAAAAAAAAAAAAATTCTTTTTCACAGTCTTTGCAGTCTTTAGAAAACAAGTTAACCATGGTGCGCACGCATTTCTGATTAGCGCTATGTGCAAGGACATCTCTTGCGGGACAGAGTCTGAGCTTTTCATAAGCCAAAACCATCCTTATGTTATTTTCTGCATGAATATTCACATTACTTCCACATTACTTAGGTGAAGATATGTGAAGATTTCCTTTTTAACATTCTTTTTTTTTAAATACAATTCAAAATTAGAACAGGGTTTTACCCTATCTATTAATAATTTAAACGTAAAGATTTTCTGGTTACTGTTAAATACAACTGGAGCCCATCGGTAGATGATTAGCATCAGAATAACAATAAATAATCTAACAGGGACCATTAAGAACACCACAATCCATTAAACTACCACAATTACAACGCTTTAGGAAGTTTAGCATTTTTTCATTTAAAAGACTTAACTCACAATGTTATCTTCCTCCTGTAACAGAACCCAGAACTTTTAACGAGAACCTTAAAAAACGTCATTTGGGAGCCTGCACACACACACACACACACACACACACACACACACACACACACACACACACACACGGGGAAACTTTACGCTAACATAAGCTGTTTGCTAATCAGCTAATAAGGAGTTAGCGCATAAAATGCATAACGCATAGTGCTCTGCATCCTGAACGTGCACACGGCGACGCTAAAGCCATATGACCTCCAGCTATGTTGCGGATCAATCCCGGCCTTAGTTTATTACGAGACCAGTGAAATATTTTCTTGGTAAACTGAGGCATTGCTCTGAGCCATTTCACGGGGATTAAACTGACACACGTGCAATGCATTGTGGGAGATTGTGGGGAGCTGACTCGGCACCGTGTAGCACTATCAGGGTGTCATGCTAGAACACCTGTTTGTGTGCTCTAGCATTTGAGACTTGCCTTAAAGTGGCTCATGTGCCTTAAAGTGTCTAACATTAGCTAGTCATGAATTCTAGCATTTGGAATTAAATTCAGATCACGTGCGTAAATTGACAAAATGTCAGATTTTTAGAGGTCCCAGACTTTCTTACAACTGTATGATGCATACTAAAAAACTTCATGTAGACAAATAAAATTCTTTGTGCATTCTTAATTATATTACACTATCTCATATTGAATATACTAACATTCCCAGAAACGAACGACGTAAAAGTGACACAAATCGTGCAAATTAGTTTAAGTCTCCGCACCGCACTACAGACGAAAACTCCGTAATTATATTATACCCCGAGAATAACATTAATCTGTTCTATGTCCATAAACAGTAAAGCGAGCCTCCGACTCTGACTCGTTTGCTCTTAAAGCTCAGCTCCGAGGCACGCGATTTCGTCCAGCAGGAAGTCCACGTCCTGCTTCTGCGTGGCCGGGTTGGAGAAGACGCAGCGGAAGAAGTTGGGCTTTTCTCCCAGAGGCTGGTAGCCGATCATGACCACGCCCTTCTCCATCAGCTTGGCTTTGATCTTTGAAGTGATCTGGGGAAAAAAAAATAGCGATTAGTTTCAAGTTCTCATCAACCAAACACGTTTGACTCCATGTATTACGATGAATTAAATCCTCGATGTGAAGACACACATCCTGAGATGTTTTGTTCCGCTTATACCTCAGCAATTTGGCAACAAATAATAACAGACGTGTTGGTTACGTGCACGTGTGTTAAGTTGCCAAATACAATACTAAACACCTACAATGCATCGACGTGCCCGTATTATTTGTCTATATTTTTGTTTTGAGAGTGAGATTGAGGGTGGTGTTAAATTGTGCTACAGATGTGGGAACATAGCCGTTCTGCTATCGCTACATCTTTTTTACGCAGCTGTCAGCTGCCTAACAGGTTTTCTCACTTTCCTTTATTTTGGGACGTTTGGGATAATAAGTTTAGTGATTCCAATATTTTCTCACCGTATGAAGTTCTCTGTCTCTGTCAGGACCTGGGGACATGTTCCTCACTCGGCTCGGCAGGTACCAGAAGCACACGTTACTGTGTTCAGGCTGAAGAGACAGTAGAGAAACTCGGGTAATATTCACAACGTGTCAGTGTAATGTGAAAAATATTGTACTTTTATAATAATAATAATAATAATAATAATAATAATAATAATAATGAGGGAAAAAAAAGAAAATGGCATGTTGTGGGAAACAGGCAGACATGGACAAAATACAGTGAAACTTGTCTATGTGAGGAAAAGTCTCAAAAACAATCTACTTGTGGGAAAGTAAAACAGTGTCCACGTTTAATCACACTCACGCATTCAAGTGTAAAAAGTAAATATTTACAAAATACTTACAAAACACAACTAGCTAGCTAAGTTACTGGGCTAATTTGCAAAATTCAACTAGCTAGCTAATTTAACAAACAAATTTACAAAACACAACTAGCTAGCTAATTTATAATTCTTAACTAATTTACAAAACTTCAAGTTAACGTACATATCTTTAGATTTGACAAAGAAAAAAAAGAAAAATCTTACGGCGTTTGAGATTTGTAACGAGTACTCTGAAGGTCAGTCTGGAAATGTACGTTTTTTTTTTCTTTTGTAAATTTACCCTTTTTTTTTTTTAAAGAGTAGAAATATTTAGTTTCAATAATGCTTGAGTAAAGTACTAATCATCCTAAACAGTACTTAAGTACAGTAACAAAGTTCAGTTCCTCGAGTGTTTTCCGCCCCTGGAAAAAGGACAGATATGCAGATATTTCAGGATTTAAAAGAATAACATTTTTAAGTGGAAGTCGAGTTGCCATGGTTTCCTGCTTTGTTTGCACAAAACCTGAGCCATATCTCAAATTGCGTAGTGCTGGTGCGAATAGTGTGTTCCAGCCGTGCAATATTCTGTTAATACCGGCTGATATACTAGAACTGTGTGAAACTCGTGGCACATCACAGGGCAGTTAAACACACGCTGAGGATTGTGCTATCTGCCCTCTTATGCATACGTGACCTCACAGATGCCTACGATTGGCTACTTTCGCTGTGATTGACAAGAGAGAGAGAGTACGCCCCTCCCACCCATGTCGCACAGCCAGTTTTGCTTTTTTGACAGCTGTAGCTAAAAATTAAAATCAGCTAGCTAGCCATAGCTTGTACTGTACAATAATAATAATAATAATAATAATAATAATTCGTACGAAAAAAAAAAATGACACGTATCATCTTTGGTCACTTACTTTGCTTTGGAAGACCAGCTGAAAATCTTTTCTGCTCTTCAGCTTGTAGTAAAGATACTCGGCATTCTCCAGGCAGTGGTTGATCTGCGATTCGAAACCTTCTGATCCCTGAAAAGCATTCGGTCAATATTTACCATCAGTTTTTCTTTTCATGTTTACACCTTTACATCTCCCTGCTGGACGTCGTGTTTATCGAACTGTCCTTCCATTTTCCTTCAACCGCTGTGTACCGAGCGAACGTGAATCAGCATTCGTGTTATTGCATGATGTCTAATATTTCTGCTTCTGTGCTCCCAGAGTTCTGTATATAAAACAGGAATTACTGTAAGGAGAATTTTCCAGAGGCACAGTGTGCGAAACATAACAATCAGCACATTAGATGATCAAACAATACGCTCAAGGACAGAGCGCTTAGCGCGTGACTTGAAGCAAAAACAAGACTGGCCTTTTGGTCAGATCAGATTTTATTTTTTCAATCCAGAAATCAGCACAACTGCTACACAGATAAATAAAAGCAGCACTAACACTCAAAATGTGCAAAAAAAAAAAAAAAAAAAGCTGTTTTGTAAAATTCGAGCCTTCTGAATAACGTAACCTTCTGAACCATCCTGAATTGTCGCTGTTGTCAGAATCAGAGCTGGGAGATATGACAATATGACGTCTAAATCGTATAAATAAATAATAAAATTATGTCGCAATACACTTTTCTGAGATATTGTGGGTATCGAGATATCTTTTTATAACATTAACACCAAGGAAGCAGCTGAATACATGTTAAAGTTTTAAAATTATAAAGTTTTTTTTTTTTAATTAATATTACTATTTTTTTTTACAGATTGTAATTTCCCCCATTTTTTCAGTGTTAATTTTAGATTTTAACTTGAATCGTATTTGTTCTGAACTGCATCACTACACTATTCCTGGCAGTTTGCTAATTGACCCAGGTATATATACTGTATATATATATATATATATATATATATATATATATATATATATATATATATATATAAATAATATTATATGTAATATAAAT
>CM074936.1:1689406-1710341 GCA_037576815.1 Pangasius larnaudii | reverse complement strand
GAATAATAAATTATGAAGAGAGTGTGACAGAATATAGAGCAAAATAGAATAAAAATAGAATATAACTTAAACAATTAAATAGAATACAATATGACAAAATAAAATTAAAATAGGACAGAACTGAACCAAGAATAAAACAGAAGGCAACGCAGCAGGAAAGAAGAAGGATAGAACAGAGGATGAATATAAGAGCATGACCAGTTTACGCTGACTGTTATGTGGTCTTGCTGGACGTCTGATTTAATATAATTCAGTACGGCCCTGGTGAAGAAGCAGGTCTGCGGCCCGGTGGGATTAATGTTAAGCAAACATTAATAAGCGAAGCATATATACAGGCACAGCTATATAAGTAACCTCGCATGTGGATCAGCGTGGGAGTGAGGGAGTGTGCAAGTGAGAGTAGGAGTGAGCGTAGGAGTGAGCGTAGGAGTGAGAGCGCACCTGATCACGACAGAGGAAAAGTCAGAAAAAAGAGAACCAAAACGCAAACCTGACCATGCTTTAATCCACTGCAGAATGAATCGTGGTGAACTTATTTGACTGTAATAAGATCAAGGTTCTAGTTACTGCTGTTGTGCTTTTGCATAATACTAGAACTGGGTAGAACGGAGTAGAATAAAGTAGGAGAATAAAATTAGATTAAAACAGAACATTGAAATGGAATAAAAATAGAATAGGGCGATAAGATTGATCAGAATAACACTAATCCAGAAGGGAACGCAATGGAACAGAATAGAATTAGATTTCAGATAAAGAAAATGGCTTAGAATATAACCATGAAAATAGAAAATACAAATAATACAAAATAGAATGAAAATAGAATTGACTAGGGCAAGAAAATAAATTCGAATAGAGCAGAAGAGGCTAGAATTGTGTACGCTCACGTGTGCGGAGGTGAACAGGGCGAGGCGAGGTAGCGCCTGCATGCCTTCTGTCTTCACCTTTGGGAAGTAGTGATACCTGGCCAGCAGGACGCTGTAGAGATTTGATATTGTACCACCTGAGAAACAACAGGAGAAAAAAGAACAACACTTTTCAGTAATAAAAAATAAACTATCAAACATTGTAGCTATATATATATATTTATATATATTTTTTTATAAATCAGCAGTATTTTATTGTGACGTTACCCGGGCAGAAGATTCCGTCTCCTTCCTCTTCAGACCAGCCGATGATGGACTGCATTTTCTTCAGAAGGACTTCCTCCATAAGGATAAACACTGGAGCAACCTCATAGGTGAAGCTGCAAACACACACAGTCACATATTTCAGAAAAATATACAACAAAAGACAACAGGCTATGGAGAAATTTGAGATTCTTTAGAATTTTCCAAGAAGTTTCCAAGGCCATATGTTCCTAGAATCTATATTCCCAAGAGTCTATAGTGTTAGTACCTTTATTCCCAAGACTCTACATTCCCAAGTCTCTATATTCCCAAGCCTCTACATTCCCAAGACTCTATATTCCCAAGTCTCTACATTCCTAAGACCCTACATTCCCAAGATTCTATATTCCCAAGTCTCTATATTCCCAAGCCTCTACATTCCCAAGACTCTATATTCCCAAGTCTCTATATTCCCAAGACTCTATATTCCCAAGTCTCTATATTTCCAAGTCTCTATATTCCCAAGTCTCTATATTCCCAAGCCTCTACATTCTCAAGACCACATGTTCCTAGGACGTATATTCCCAAGACTCTATATTCCCAAAACCTATATTCCCAAGACTACTTTCCCAAGACTCTACACTCCAAAGACTCTACGTTTCTAGGGCCTATATTCTCAAGGGCCTATTTTCCCAAAACTCTATATTCCCAAGACCCTATATTTCTAGAACCTATATTCCTGAGACTCTGTTTCTAAGACCTTTATTCCCAAGACTCTATGCTGCTTGTATTTATTTCCCAAAACTTTGCATACTGAAGGCCCTATGTTCTTAGGAGCTACATAAAACCTATGTTTTGAGGGTTCTGTACCCCCAGGGCCTTAGGGAACTTCCTAAGGTCATGTTTGGGGTCATGAGGTCACTAATACTTCTACCTAATTTATATAATATTTGTAAACATAATTTAGATATTATTAACTGAACCTACTGAAACTGAAAATAGGGAAATGTTTTAAAATTGCAAAGAGGGAAGATAGTAGTCTGGGAACAGAGAGTCACACGTGTGTGTGATTGACTCTTTTCTCTACATTATATCTGATCAGTCTGTTCCTTTATGCTGGGACGATGCAAAACATTGATAGCAGTTGATTATCGTGATTATGTTTGGTTAATATTAAATAGAGCCATGGACGCTGGCTTATTTGCAACTTTGTCGGTTTTCAGTGCTTTTCAAAAATAAAATAATCGTATAGACCTATTTGAGAATCATTGGCGCTAATCCTGTTATTCATCTAGAGCATGGTTGAAATCCTACATGTTTGTGTTCGCAGTCGATGTGAGCCATTCTCCTGCCAGTCCAATGATGTCCAGTCCACTTGAGAGCTGGTTGAGGAATCGTGGGTGACCTTGAGGTTGAGAACAAAAAAGGAACTTCGAGCTCGACAAAGAAACTATGAAAGAGAGGTTTAGCATTATTTACTGCATGTCTGTAAACCTGTTTTAACTCCATATTTCAGTGTGTTCCTGCAGTCGACCAGCAGCTGCTCGAGGTTGTCTGGCTGTTCTGGCAGCTCCAGGCTGAAGCCCTCCAGTCCTTCCTTCAACTGGTGCGGATGGTGGAAGTCCAGCACTTTGGAGCTGCGGTTCATAGACTTGCTGATGTACGCCAGCAGGATGTTCAGCAGCTCCTGCAGGAAGTGTTTGGTCAGCTCCTCGCCGTTCTCTGCAGGAAGGAGATCTAAGTGAAGTACCGAGAACTTTCGATTAATTTCCGTGTTTTTTGTAATCTGTTGGTACTTAAACACTTGTAAAGACCTAAGATATCTTTCACCACACATTCAAGAACAAGATCAGGCCTAAAGAGGAACCAACAGAACTTCTGATTCTGGTTCTTGGTTATTTTCCACCACGTTGACAGACAAAATCATGAAGTTGTCACCCCCCGTTAGATCTTCTTGGTATGAATCAGAAACAGGAACTGAAACCCACACAGCAGAAACCTGTAGTACTGAACTGGTACCAAAAAGTTCCCATAGTTTGAGGAATAGAAAAAAGTCACAAATCACTCCTCAGCCAAGGGGCTTCAGCGGTTCTCCTGACGGTCGAGACACTCCCTGTTGTTTAAACACTGTAACATCAGACTAATGGAAAAGACCTTGTGATGGATGTGTACACACAGTATGTAGACACCAGGGAGTGTCCCGCTGTTCAGTACACTCTCAAAATAGGTACTTAAATATACCTTTGCTTGTCACTATGGTGGTTTTTGTCTATTGTACTTCTGTCTTTCATCTGGGCAAGTGAACACAGTGTACAGTGTTTAAGCACCTGCTGCTTAAAGTAAACTTACACACTACACTAAACGTGTACAAACCACAATAAAGACACTAAATTCACAAATGAAAAACAGAAAGGTTCAAGAGATGTTCCCTTAAGAGTACCACACCACTGAGAGCATAAAAATAAGTAGAACAAACAATTCTTAGGACTACAACTGATGAAGTCTGTCAGAAACAAGCTGCCCTGTGCCCCCGAAGCCTCTCTGTGCCTGAGTTCAAGTAAAGGAGGCGTGGCCTTTGTGCTTGTCAGTCATGGATAAGGAGATGTGGCCTTTGTATTTGTCAGTCCTAGCATAGGAGGCGTGGCTTCTGTGTTTATCAGTCTTAGTGAGGCAAGTGTAGCTTCTCTGCATGTCAGTTCCAGTATAGGAGGCGTGGCTTTTGTGCCTGTCAGTCCAGGTAAAGGAGGTGTGGCTTCTAAACCTGCCAGTCCAGGTGAAGGAGGTGTGGTCTCTGTACCCGTCAACTCAGGTGAAGTGCTAATTCTTGGGAAGTTGTGAGATCAAACCCCAGCACATCCAGAGCGTCACTGCTGAACCCTTGAGTTAGATTCTTAATCCTTTTTAATCCCTCACTTTTATCCAAAGCTGCTTTGGATAAAAGCTCCTGCCAAACAAATAACTCTAATATTTTACATATTTCTCCTTGATTTATTTACTGCCATGTCAAAACTTCTTATACTTCTGGAATGAGGTCACAATTGAAATATTTGACCACTGAACTGGTTTTATTAGATGCACGGAGATAAAAGTCTCACAACTCCTCCTTTTGCCTGCATTTTTATTCACGAGATTCGAACTGGAATTCGTCCAAAACCACTATAAAGAGAACAGGCTTTAACAGCTCCAGGCTTCACAGATGTCCGGTTGTTTTTCTTTTCTTTTTACCCTTTTATTTGAGACACTATATGATGTGACATATGTTGTAGGCAAACCTTTGGTGGCAATAGTTGATTGAGTTCTTGGGCATTTTGGAGCGAAATTGTAAGAGCAACTCTTTGATATCAGCCATCCTTATCACTGATTACTCAAAATGTTGACGTTATATGATTGAATAATTAATAGATTTAGACACAGGAATTTCAAACATGTCAAACAGGATAAATGGCAATTCAGCTGGGTAATATTAAGCCTCCAACAGATCAAATTTCACATCAATGTAAGCAAACAAATGTAAGTCCAGTTGAATAAACAAGAGTCAGCCGTGGAAAGCCATTTGGATGCTGGCCATAGAAGTAATTTCCCAAGCGTGTAGCCTTTTCACATTATACTGGCAACACTCTATATCTTCTCTAGTAAAGTCTAGTTTTGAAGCTGGGATAATGAACAACCTTGAATCCAAATAGACTATGCATTAATTCTATGCTTGTGAAATTAACCTTCCTTGCTGGTGACATCTTCCATTTGAGAAAGGAGTGGGATAATCCTGACAGATGTGTGTTCTAAAGTGAGGGCTGAACATATGAATGAATGAGGATGACGGAGGTTTTCAACACCTTCTCATCTGGTGCATCGTGACACGCCTCACCTTTGCCGTGGACGCTGCTGAAGTCGGTGGTGCTGCAGCCTCCGTCAGCCTGCTCTGAGTTTTTGAAGGGATCCCCGTCCTGCTTGCTCCAGCTCAGGAGTTCACTCATATCCTGTTTGATTTCCATTGAGCTCCTTGAATTCTGAAACAATAAAAAATTCAACGTTATATTAACAGTGTTGTCTATGTCCTTGTGTGTATATCTATAAGCACAAGAAGCTGAGTCAAAATCCAAAAAAGCACAATTCTGAATAAACAATGGCACAAATTTAGGCAGAAAATCCTATGAACAGGCTTCTGATTGGTTCATACCAGCTTTGGCTCCACCCTGTTTATGATCACTGCCACCTTAATATATATATATATGTATATTGTATATTTACAAGCAGATGTATCCAAGTTGAGCGCAAATGTTTATACCCTTATTTTGAAATGCGAGTTCCTGTGGCAGTGGTGGCTCAGCAGTCAGGCCTGCAGCTCCGGGCTACTCATCAGACAAGTTTTCTACTGTTGGACCCTTGAGTGAACCCTTAACCTTCAACTGCTCAGCTCATTGCACAAACACTTGTGCGTTCTTCTAACGGCTCCAGTTCTTTCATTACATTTGCAATAGCGGTATTTTACAGTCAGTGCAAAAAGGAAATGTGTCATACATATAACGCAAGTAGTCTGGTGTGAGTCATTTTGGATAAAAGCATCTGCCAAATGAGTAAATATACATTTTCCTAAATTGCACCTTAATTCTACAAGTAGCAAAAATGATCAATTAGCATTTTGGTAATATATTATTAAAGAATGCAACTAAGAGCCTTCTCCTGCTGTTAGATTTAGCCTTTCGCTAATCTCTTTTGCTAGTCACATATTCTCCTGGCGTCTTTGAGTCTTGTCTTCCTGACTGCGTTTTCGCTGATGGAAAATTTTTTTTTTAGCACTTAGCAGTTTTCCTGATTCCTGTTGACTGCTCACAGCCAACTGCGTAATAGTTTGAACCTGCTTGAAATTTTGCTGCCTTAAATAAAGCTTCAAATAAGCATAAATGAAGTAAAGCATGTCAACGAGGATGCAGTTAAAATCTGTAAAAAAAAAAAAAAAAGAAATGTTTAGTTTGGATGTTGGAACAGGGATTCAAAATGAAAAAAAAAAAATCCATTAAATAAAAACGAAATAAAAAAATTGTAGAGCTCTAAAAGAGATTTCACGCAAAAAAAAAAAAAAAAAAAAAAAATGAGGGGGATGTAAAGTTGGCACTTTTGGTTCCTTTTCCCATCTGTATGGAGATCACTGAAATTTGTTCACATTGTTATTGACTCTGACATTTAAAGTGAAGTGAAACAGCCACCTATTTTTTACATTCCACGTCCTTACAGCAGTGGCCTTCTCAGCGAGAACCAATTCAAACCTCGACTTCTGCCATGCGAGTGTGATTGAAGTCGAAACCTCATATTTTTTTTTACAACTATACATACTGTGACCCTCAGACACATTCAAAATTATTAGACTGATTTGGCATTCCTGTCCAGACCCGAGTGCAGAGGGGGAATTTAACAAAGGCACTCAGAGGACAGCCTTGAGAGAAGCTCTTCCAAAAGGCGTGAGGGGTTAGTTATGAATATGAGCAATTACTCTTAGTGAGAGAGTATGAATGTGGAAAAAAGGCGAGGTAGCTGTAGAAAAGGTTTAATCTAAATGAATTGAATGCTCCTCTATTATTCAGGAACCAAAGAGAAAAATGGTGAAAAAAAAAAAAAATGCTTGCTATAATTTTCCATGATAAAAGAAAGGAGTCTGGAATGTTCTGTGGTATCTTTAAGTTTAGAGGTTGCCAGTGCTCTGTGACTTCATTTCCTCTTCTACTCGCTAACCTTTTTGTTTAATACAGTTTAATTTGTTCACTCATTCATCTTTAGTAAGTACTTTATATTGGTCATGGTCACGGAGGATCTGGATCCTATCCCGGGAATATACTGGGCTTGAGGTGGGAAAACACCCAGGATAGGAAGCCAGTTCATCACAGGATGCCATTCACACACTTATTCATGCCTAGGGGCAATTTAGAGTTGCCAGTTCATGTACCAGCGTGTTTTTGGAGGTGGGTGGAAACCGAAGAACCCGACGAGGACACGGGGAGAATGTGCAAAACTCGACACATACAGTATTCCGAGCTCAGGTATGAACCCGGAATCCTGGAGCTGTGAGTGCTGCCCAATACTAAAACTCCCAAAAGTAACAAAGCATCAATTTCAACAGTAATAAACTTTAAAGAAAGTTAACACTCATGGAATAAATGACATTTGTTTTAAATGTTAATGAAATTCACCTGAATTGACTAATGTTTTTTTTCAATCAATCAATCAAACTACAAAAAACTCCAATTATATGATTTTTACTTGTGTTCCTAAATGTTAATAAATATGTTACTACACTCATAATAACCGCAAACTCAATATTCATAGAGCTTCATTAGTCAAAAGTTAAACTCAATTAGTAACACTTCTGTATTATTAATAGCAGGATTTTACTTCTATCTTTTACTTTTATTGCTGTTGCTTTTTTATTTCAGCAACTCAGACACTTAAAACTACAACTGTCACACATCTGCGCTGAAGGAAAAAAAAGATCTAACTCATGATAATACACTCCGTAAGTACCAGTGTAGGGTAACAGTGTGGTTATAAAGAGTTATAACAATAAGAATAACAGCAACAACTCACCATTTTAGCAGAAAAAGGTTTAATCTTCCGAGTATTCAGAGTAAAAACATCAGTCTGTCTACGAATGCAAAGTGTTGTGCTTTTATCACCTGTTCAGCTGAAACCTAACCCTTCATCCCCCCCACACAAAAAAAAAAAAAAAAGCTGGGCGTATCCCTCACCTGCTTTATGACCTGAGGCAGTGGAGTGCTAAGGGTGAGTTGAGTTTTTTGCCCTCCGCCTGCTTTTGTTTTTTTTGTGTGTGTGGTTTGTGTACAAAAACAAAGCTACATGAATCAAACTTTTTTCCGGTATCAGTTTTATAATAAATCATTTTTAGTCTGCTTCACTTAATGGCTGTGCTGAAATCGCTGAAAGGACACGAGTCCCTACGCTGCACTTAAGCTCTGTAAATTTATTCTCCAAATAGGTAAAAGCACTGGATAATTGATGGGTAGGTTTTTAAGAGAGTGTGAGAGAGAGAGAGAGAGAGAGAGAGAGAGAGAGAAAGAGAGGAGACAGGATGTACAAGAGAAAGGACAAGCGAGATGGAGAGAAAAAGCAGGAATACAGCATGATTAATACACCACGGCGATCCTGAATTCTCAGTTCTGACTGGTCAGTAGTGCAGCTGCAAGTCACGAGTTGCGTTAATGCCCTTGTTCTAATATGTTATCGTTTCCATAGCAACAGCTCATCCGCAGAGACAATAAACATTGTTGATATGGTGAAGTTTTCTGTAACTTTTTCCAGTTACAGAAATTTTACGTCTTCTCGGTTTCTTGGAAGCTTGACAGACTGTGTTTTTTTTTGTCTTATTAACTTCAGGAGCGAGAGAAAAAGGGAGCAGCTGGTGAAGGACTGGAACTGGACTTGTTTCACGACATTCCACAACATTAAATGTAGCTATTGGTGGATAAAAAAGCCAGAGTTGTTCATTAAAAAATAAATTGTAATCGTTGTAAATTGCTGTGATATAAGAGGAATAAAACGCTCCATGTTCTTGGAAATTGTTGAGTTCTCAACCCTGATTCGTTCCGATACGTTCTTGTGTCTGTAGTAACGACCCTTGGACTTGCACAGTATGGTGGATGATCTACATGACCTAAGGCTAAAAGCAAACAGACAAAAAAAAGCCTGTTGTTATTTAACAAAGAAAATTGTCTTTTGTGTTTTTCACAGGAACAAAGATAAAATTGTTTAACCAGTATTTTTATTGTAATGGTGTGTGTGTGTGTGTGTGTGTGTGTTTGTGTGGATGCAGGCATACAGAACTGGTTCCTATAATACTGGTACTCTATTATGCTACTAAACAGATCAAAGAACCGCAAAGCAACACGCATGTGACGGAACAACTGCAGAGCTCCATCTCCACCATAACAGTCAGAGTGAGACCCTGTAATGTCAAGTATCTCTGTACAGAGCTTTTCTGACTGAAAGGACATTATATACTGCCATGGAAACGCAGGAATAAATGCATGACTGCCAGGACAACCTGAACTTAACCATGAGAGATTGTATCTGTATTTCATGCATCAGATGCGCTGTAATTTTTTTTTCCAACCCAAAATTTAGAATTTTGTCACACAGGTATTAGATGTTGTCGGTTGACAAATATTTTTTGGTTTGTTTGAGAGGATCCTGAATGTGGATGATTACAGTCTGGTCCCTGGGAAATTGCTTTCCCATTCAGTCGTAAAAAAAAAAGAAAAAAAAATGCTAGTAGGAGAAGTAAAATTATTTTGTCATGAGCCGTTCAGTCTTCAGGCCTGATTAAAAAAAAGGAGCAATAATACAGCTGAGAGCTGCAGATTAGAAAGAGTTCAGAGGTAGTTAAAAAGAAAGTAAAAGTAAAAAGAAAGACTAGATATACAGGTTACACCCATTCATACACAAAGGGATGCTAACTTTTGAACTGGTTCCATGGTTAATATTTTAACCTACACTGTTTGACTATTTTTGGCATCTAATCCATTAAATGTGCTGCTAAAATGAATCACGGATTAGATTCATTTTTTTGGATTAGACGCCAAAAATAGTCAAATACTGAATCTAAACAATAGTCACACTGAATCTAATCCATTAAATGTGTTGCTAAAATGAATTTTAGGGCGTGCAAACTTTTGCACTCAACTGTCCTGAAGCCGTGCTGCGGTAATTTTTCAGAAGATATAGATTTGTTTATTCAATCCATGACTTGTTTATTCAATCCATGATAAAAAATAAGTGCTACAACATGAAACAGATAATGAATAAAACCCCCTGCATGTTGTGCTTTAACAGGAAAATAATCAGTGTCGAATTACTGTTACCACCCATTAACAGCACGCCCTGAAGTGTCTTATTCCTCTCATACCACAGCAATCTGTCAGCACTGGCAACAACATTTCTAGAAGACAAGTTGTTGCCAATGTTGACAAACTGCTGTGGTATGAGACAAAAAAAAAAAGACTAAACCCCCCCAAAAACCAGCTTATCTTCTGTCCTGAAGACAAAGCGCTGACACTGGAGACTCCTTCTATAAATGTGAAATAAACAGCTCCGTACACACAAAAGTTCACCATCTAAAAGATTCGACCTTTGTTTTCTGTGTTAAGTAACAACATGTCATGTTTGTTTAATTCGCTGTAGATTATATGGAGCCTCCCTACACATTATGTACACGGCCCTACGGATGAGCTGTTGCTATAGAAACAATTAACATAGACCTGTTATTTAAAGTACAGCCAGCACTGGTGTCAGAGGTGCTGTTATAGAAAATTAATCAACAATCCCACACAGAGCTGCGTTACAAAAAGGGGAAACATTTCTCAACATTAATAATTGATTGGTTTCCAGGCGTAAATATTAAACCTTGCTTCAGGCTCATTTCTGACTTTTGACACCAACATGTTCACTGCTCATGTGCTGCTCATGTTGGTTTTAGTGGGATGCATTTGACTCAGTGAGGGGATGAATGTTGGTTAATGCAGGTGATTATTTATCTTATAAAGGGGGAAAAAAAGGTGTAAAGGGAACCTAAAGGATCAACATATTCTTGCCTATACTTTTTCTAGTCTTTTTTATTAAAGTCTTTGTTTCTTTCACAGTTACAGCACAAAACCTTTTCATAGAGCAATGACTCGCAGAGCAATGACCTCTTGAAATAATTGCATGCTGTATTCCAAATCTACAGGGCTATAATCCAGTTTGTTCTGTTCTAACACTACAAGCACTTCACTCACTTTAATAAAGTCCAGCCACGTATCGAGACAGAGGAAAAAGACAGAGGACACCGGGTGCATTGACAATGCCAGGGGTCCGCGGTTTAATCTCTTCCTTTCAATCGGTGACTGAACGATGAGCGAGAGCTGTGTGATCGACGAGGCATGACGAGGATGAGAAGGACGGATCTGGGATCGCCAAAATGCACAGATCTCGTTAAAGCAAGACTCTTGAATGCAAAACAAAGGGGGGGAAAAAATCAATTTGTGCAACCAATTAGATCCTGAATCAATCACAAAGGGGGCTAAGGATTTCTGTATTCAAATCTCCATAATTCATTTGTTTATACATATCTGTGTATAACCCAGTGCAGTTCATCCTTGTTGCGCAGTCTCTGATTGGATGCTGGAGTTAGAGGAGGAGTCAGTGTTCACAGTGCAGAACAGGGGCTAAGAGGGAAAGTGTCAATCTGCCAAAGGAATGCTCCAGAGAGCAGGTACCTACCTCAGATTCCTGTCCCTTTCTCTTTTTTTTTTTCTTCTTTTTTTTCAGTCGCTTTTTCTCATCCTCAATCTCAACAGTCTCCTGTGTTTATCTGCTCATCCTTCGAATACTGCTCTCTCATCTTGTCATGCTCGAGGAGGACAGTGTGTGAGCTGCTGGAAAGCTCGCTGATGCTTGAGGATGACACAGGGACCACCGTGCGCAGAGAAAAATCATCTCTTTAGGTCTCTTTAGCTCACATGGAGATGGAAGATACGGAAGAAACTTGCAGCGTAGAATAAAGGTAAATGAAGATGGAAAGCGGAGGACTGTGGTGAGGGGATCCTGCAGATATGAACATCTCCGAGCACCACGGGCTGCACCATGCCCACCGCAACCACAGCCTGGGCGTGCAGATAGGAAACAAAGCCGCCTCGGGGGGAAGGAACTCTGCCTCGGGCTGCTACGAACAGCTGTTGATCTCCACCGAGGTCTTCATTACGCTAGGGTTTGTCAGCCTTCTGGAGAACATTCTGGTAATCGCAGCCATCATCAAGAACAAAAACTTCCACTCACCCATGTACTTCTTCATCTGCAGCCTGGCGGTGGCCGACCTGTTGGTGAGCGTCTCGAACGCGACGGAAACGGCTGTGATGGCACTGATCACCAGCGGCAACCTGACCATCTCTGGAAACGTTGTGAAAAGCATGGACAACGTGTTCGACTCCATGATCTGCAGCTCACTCCTGGCTTCCATTTGGAGTCTCCTGGCCATCGCCGTGGACCGCTACGTCACCATCTTCTACGCCCTGCGCTACCACAACATCATGACCCAGCGCCGGGCGGCGCTCATCATTGTATGCATTTGGAGCTTTTGCACAGCGTCCGGCGTGCTCTTCATCATCTACTCGGAGAGCGCTACAGTCCTCATCTGCCTTATCAGCATGTTCTTCACCATGCTGGCCCTCATGGCCTCGCTTTACGTGCACATGTTCCTCTTGGCACGGCTTCACATGAAACGCATCGCCGCCTTACCAGGGAACGGCCCCGTGTGGCAGGCGGCCAACATGAAGGGCGCCGTCACACTTACCATCCTGCTCGGGGTGTTCGTCGTGTGCTGGGCACCATTTTTTCTCCACCTCATTCTCATGATCTCTTGCCCCAGGAACCCGTATTGCGTCTGCTTCATGTCGCACTTCAACATGTACCTGATTCTGATCATGTGCAACTCGGTGATCGACCCTCTCATCTACGCCTTCAGGAGTCAGGAGATGAGGAAGACCTTCAGAGAGATCTGCTGCGGCTGGGCTTCAGGATGGAGCTGCGGCTGGAGTTGCATTGGCTTCAGCGAGAGACTTAACAGCTATTAACCAAATGTCTTGTTTTTGGCCGTTGCATCTTGAAGGCACCGACGATTCGCTCCTCGTTCAAGGCTGATCATTGCCAGGAATCATGAACTACGTCAGATGATTGGTGAAACAACTTTACCACCAACTTTAGTCTACTTTTGTTCACCAAAAAAACCCAAAAACAAATCCAAGACCTTCAAAATAACCAAACTCAAAACCTTCAGAAACACTTGTTTGGTGAAACAACCTTGAATTTTGTCTTTTGCTGCACAACTGTGAAGTTTTTAAATCATTTCTGCCTTTCCATCATCACCAGCAGGTGGGTTACGTTTGCTCTAAAATCATTTCTGGACAAAATCGTAGATTCCTGCATGATTGAAAAGAAAACTCTGGAATCACTGTAATTCGTAATTATCCTATTGATTGAGGTAATTGCACAGCCAGCTCCTTCTCAGTGCCTGGATAATGCCTCGAGTCTCGTCCCCACTCTCTGCTGGTCGACTTTTGCTCATATTTGTTCACGTAATCTAATGTAGGATTTATATCGTGTTGTGAAATAGCTGTGAATCTCTGTACCTTATTTTCTGTTTATTGATCTAACTGTGATAAGTGATTAAGAGTATAATTAGATTTTTCGGCACATCAAGCTGAAATACATATGTGAAACCAATATGTCCTACATGTATCAGGAGAAATATAGAGATTTCCTCTTGACTAGACATCTAGAGTTGAATTTATAAACATCAAACACAGCAGGCACACATCGAGCTCAAGTCTTTGCTCTAAGGCCAGATTGTAATATTGTGTATCATGTAAGATATAATAATGAATAAAGGCTCAAAAAGTAAGAAATAATTCCTTATGTTCATTCTCTCATATTAGAATGTGAATGGAAACCAGTGATGCTGGTCAAGTGCATCTCTCCGACGTCTCTACTTTGTGTTCTTATTTTATTATTCATTCTTGAGGATCTTATCTCCAGAGGGATGAAGGTCAGACAGCAGGGTGTAATAAACGCTAGAGCTTTTATTCAGTCAGGACAGGATATAGAGAAAAATGAAGTGTTGTGTTGTTATAGGAAAATAATCAACAGACACGGTTTGCAGCCTGAAACTGATTATTCTTCTATTAGCAGCACGTCCTGAAGTGTTTTATTCCTCTTATGCCACAGCAATTTAGGCAACGCTTACAATTTCCTTATTTATTAGACAACATTATTTAAAATTCTTTTTATCCATTTATAATGATATTTAACATTGTGGCTTAACAGGTTAGTTCCTGTAGCAGCTATAAACAGTCATTCCCTCACCAGCCTCTGTTTTATTCTCTCTCATGGAGTTAATAAGACAAAACGACAGCTTGTCATGGTACCAATAAACCACAAAAGTGAGTCTGAAAACCTCAGTCGCAGCTTCACCTCTGGCTGTTACGCAACACTGACACTGAAGACGCCTTTCATAAACATTAAATAAATGTCTCTTTCCAGAAAACCTCACCATATCTATGAACATAATACAAATATATGTATTATTAGGCTTAGGTTATTTGGAGCGTCCATCATGAAAGTCTCTAAGAAAGAGTTGTTACTATAGAAACAATAATGTATGCCATACATTTCAAGCCCTGATCCACCAGGAGAACCTCCTGTCCTGCACGTTAGTTTTTGCCCTGCGCCTGATTCAGCTAATCTGCTAATTAACAGCCCTGCATGAGTTAAAGTGGAAACACTAACATGTGCAGGTCAAGAGGTTCTCCAGGACCAGGTTTGGGAGCATGTGTAATACAATGTTGTTTCTATAGTAACAGCTCATTAACAAGAACCTTTATGTTAGACACAGCTTGAAGGCATTTTTTTATTTTTATTTTTTTTTTGCTCTTTGTTCACGGGGTGTCTCAGAGAACCAGAACTCTCACAAAAAAAAAAAAAAAAACCCCATGAGCTCCTTCAGATGATTAGTGAATCGACTTTAAGATCATTCTAGCAATTTCACTCGTCTTACAAGACCCTCACAAAATCGCGAAACCTTCAGAAACTCTTAACCGAATGCCGCATACAAACTGCTAACTGGAGAAACAACCTTGAGTTTTTATGCTTGGTGTCGTTTTGTGAGAATGAAGTAATAAAAAAAAGTGTTTAACTGGAACCCTGCAGAGCAAAACCCTGCCTTTTTTCAATCTGTGTTTAGAAAATTAAACTCTTGAATCAGGGACATTCAAGAAAAAGGCATTTAAAAAGTAAAACGTCAAGTTGTAAATGAAAAGCGGAATGTTATTTTTCTTTGTAAAAGAAAGCGAACTTGATAAAAAGAAACCTTGTAATATGTAGATGGTTAGGTAAGAGTATTTTATTATGTGGCAATCATGAGCTAAGAAAGAAGCGATCTGTAGAGCTGTTTGTAATCTTTTAGAACTAAAACTAAAAAAAAAAAAAAAACTAAAACTGAAATTTCTGTGGTGATTTTTATTCATTTGTCATCCTGTGCATTCAGTCTGAGAGTAAAAACAAAAAAGGCTAAGGTTTTAGGCTAAGACCCATTTAAAACTTTTTGTGGTAACCACGGCAACATTACAACAGCTGGATGCTTTGCTGAGTAGAAAGGTGCAGGATGAGATTTCATTCCCACGTTTGTTTCAGGGGTTTGTGTTGATTGTCCTGTCACATTAATTCAAACTGTTCGCTGAGAGGTGAGTAAAGACCCTGATTAACAACAACAACAACAACAACAACAACAACAACAACAACATTAGGAAGGTCATGTTACACGTGACTTCATAGCAAAGACCAGACTTCTTCATGTTAATGTTTTACATGTATGTGTTTCGTATGATTTGCAGGTAGAGGAACCAGTGAGCAGGTGAACAACGGAACATAAAACATAATCAACCGAGTGACGTAACATAAAACGTCATTTCATAGTATTATAATAATGCAGGTCATGTTGGACGAGCTAATTTAAAAATGCAGCTAGCTAAGGCCTGGTACATACTTTATGCAAGTTGACGTGAGTCTTTTACTGAAATATCTTACACATGTTCTGCTGAACTGATGGAGTTGTAAACGACTAATCCTCAATGGGGCAGCAAAGTAACGGCACAGAGAAACGGAGATTTGAAATAGCTACTACATTGTACGGCTGAACATTTCTGGACACCTGTCATGCTGGAACAGGTCTGGGGTCTCTTCGTTCTAGTGAAGGGAAATTGTAATGCTAAATATGTCCATATAAGGACAACCTACAATTGTGTACTTCCAGGTTAGTGGCAACAGTTTGGGGAAGAAGCACATATGGCTGTGAAGGTCAGGTGTCCACATACTTTTGGTCATCTAGAGTATTTTTTCTGAAACGCTTTCTTCTTCAATTCTGATGTGCCTGAGGTAATATTTGTATATAGCACCTTTACAAGCAACATGTGGAACAATGTGGAGTCATGCTACAAATTTTGGACACACAAAAACTATACATAAAGGCTATACATAACTATACATAAAGCCCTTATGTAGCCTCTTACGTCACTGCACGTGTTAGCTTGCGTTGAGAATGTAACAGGGATAATTCTTACAAGCTATAAACTACAGTCGAAGCTAAATACAGTACAGGTGGCAATATAACAGGTAGTAAATGCCAAGAAAAATCTAGCTCTTGTCAGCGATTTCAACTTGTTAGCATCCAGTAACCTTCTTGAATTTATTTTGTTTCAAACCTTTAAACAACTACTTTTAGTTTTTCTTCTTGATTTAAAAAGTAACGCTACATTAAAAGCATAGTTTTAATATCTAGCTACCACCTAAGAACATAATTAGAACATACAGTAAATCTGACATTATAGCAGCTATAAACAGTCTTTCCCTCACCAGCCTCTCTTTTTCCTTTCTTGAAGACGAAAACGAAAAAAAAAAAAACCCTCAGCAGTCCGTCATGCTACCAAGAAACCGCAAAGAAGCGTAAGCTAATCTGTCCTGAAGACATCTGAAAACTTAAAGTTGCAGCCTCACCTCTGACTGTTACAAAGCGCTGACACTGGAGATTAAATAAATGCGGCGTTGCAGAAAACTTCACCGCATCAACCCATGCACCCGTGAATGAGCTGTTACTATAGAAACAATAACGCATTAGAGCAAACGCATTATAAATATAAACCTGTGATTTGCAGCTGCACTACTGGCAGAGCTGCTGTCGTAGAAAATGAATCAACACCTGCTGACCAATCAGAATCCAGAATTCAATAATATTCAATATATTAGAAATTGATCCTTTGAGAACGAATTTTTGGAGTTGTAGATTGTTGTCCACTTTTCCTGCTTTCCTCTTCATGTCCACCCACATATACTCTCTCACTCTTTCACTGCAACAGCTGTTCACACACACACACACACACACACACACACACACACACACACACACACTGTCCTACAGCAATTCACTCACTAACAAGTACTCACTGAGGTTCTAGCCAGCAGCGACCTATTGATCTTCCTGCTCAGTGCATCGCCTCACCAATTTTCTGAATGACCTCCAGATGACCTTCTGCAAATGATTGCTGCACACCCACACGATGATAAACACCACACCAGCAACAGCCTCTGCTTAGAAATAATGTTTTACCCCTCAGGTTGGAGTAATGGACGTTCCTGCATAACATGGCTCTAAATGTAGAACCTACAAGGGTTCTTAAGAGGGTTCTGTCCTTTCTTATAGTGAATCTGTTGTAAGGTTCTACATTGAATCTTAATAGGTTCCCCAGAGGGAAAACCAAGGAACCTTCTTTTTGAATAAAAGGTTTCTAAGTGATATTTTGGAAGCATGCTTAATCATACACTATCCAAAACACTCTAAGAAACTTTAGAAGCATTAACGGTTTCTTAAAACTCTGTAGTTGGAACACTTTCTGATAAGGAAACTCTTTTTGTAGAGCTCTACATCAAACCTATAAAGGTTCCCAAAGAACTCTCAGTGGTTCTAAAGTTTCTAAAAGCATCCCTTCTTCTGAACAATCTCCTTGAAACCCTTTCTGAACGGAAAAACACAGTCGTACTGTTCTACATAAAACCTTTAATGGTTCCCTCGAAGTGACAACCAAAGAACCCTTAATGGGTCTAAAGTTTCTGAGAGTATTATTTTTGGATGGTGTATAATTAAGGGATCCTCTGAAAAGTGTTCTAGTTGGAACCTTTTCAGAAAAGCAAACATTGGGGTAGAGATCTACACCAAACCTTTAAGAGTTCCCCAAGAAGGACACCTGAAGAACCCTTAATGGTTCTAAAATTTCAAAGATTGTCATTTTTAGATGGTGTATAGTTAAGGGATCCTCTGAAAAGTGTTCACGTCGGAACCTTTTCTGAAAGGGAAACACTGTTGTACGGCTCTACACCAAGCCTTTAACGGTTCCCTCAGAGCGACAGCCAAAGGACCTGTAAAGTTTCTAATGTTTCTAAGAGTGACATTTTTGGATGGTATATAATTAAGGGATCATCTGAAAAGTGTTCTACTTGGAACCGTCTCTGATTGTTGTTGTAGAATTCTACATCAAATTTGTATGGGTGAGATTTTTTGGTCATTTTCATCTGAAATCAGAAATTTTTTTTTTACCTTTCTTTTTTTTTTTTGGAAATTGTTGCTGCTTATTTTGAAGGTTCAAGAAGAACAAACAGTAAGTGGGAGAACCAGGGCACTGTGTATGTAATTAAACCTGCTTCCTGCCCATCACAAAGACACGGCAGGTTCCAGTCTGGCCGCTAAAATCTGAATCTAAAAGCCTCCACAACACGCCGTGGATTCCAGGTTCTGAGTAGAACTCCAAAGATCGATTCTGTAGTGCACTGTGACCTTTACTGTGCTCAGACCCCGAGATTGTGCTCTGTCTATTACTGCACAAGAGCAGTGCTGAGTGGAGCGATGAGAAGATGCAGAATAATGGAACATCAGATTTAAAAAGCTTCATTTTCTTTAGATGGTGTGGGATTTTTTTTTTTTTTTTTCTCATGGCACTTCAGTTTGAAGCGATGGATTTGATGAGGGGTCATAACAGACAGAAATCACATGTAACAACTATGGCTGTGTATCTCCATGGCAGTGAGGCCACACACACACACACACACACACACACACAGGAACAATTTTCATGTACAACGACAGAAAGAACAGAACACCAAAGGAAATGAACTGACATTTGGATACAATCATATATGAGTATGACATATTGTCATGCCAATGAGATGTGGCAAAAAAAAAAAAGTGTGTTTTCAGACAAATGACGCACACAGCTTCGTTCTGCATGAAGCTGAAGTCTGTATCTGATGCAGCTCAGCAAATCCGCAACAACGCAGCTGCAAATCACAGGTTTATATTAATGTGCTCATTGTAATACATTATATGTTACGTTTCTATAGTAACAGCTCATTCACAGGGACTTGTACGGTGGACACTCCACATAAACAGATTTAAAAAGAAAGATGAATAATCATTAAAGCAGCTATAAACACTCATTTCCTCACCAGCCTCTCTTTTTCCTCTTTCGTCAAGCTAATGAGACAAAAACTCGTCTGTACTGACCATGTCGGAAAAGTTACAGCTTTACCTCTGACTGTTCAAAAGCGCCGACACTGGAGACTCCTTCCATAAACGTTAACTAAACGCTTCGTCACAGATCAAACACTGTGTCAGGTCCCTGTGATCGAGCCGATGCTATAACGCATGAGAAACGATAACGTATCAGAACGAGCGCATTAACGTAAACCTGTGGTACTGTCAGAGCTGCTGACCAATCAGCATCCAGCATCCAGAATTCAACAGCGCTGTGGTGTAAAGCTGCTGTAACGTAAGTGATAACAGGAACTCGCACGAAATGAAAACGTGTTGGAAAGTTGCTGTGGTGTAAGAGGAATAAAACACTTCATGATCTTTTTTTTTTTAATGGAATGCTAACTCCGTTTCACATTGCCGATTTCCGACCTGATGTGTTTTTACTCCTAAAGTGTTTGAAATTTGTAAAAAAAACAAACAAACAAAAAAAAAAACAAACAACAAAAACAAACGAACCCCCCCCCCCCCCCAAAACCTGAACTTTAAAGTGCGAGTGTTCTGTGCCTTATAGAGAGTAACTGCTGTTATGTTTGTCACAACACATTAATATAAAGTTAAAAGAGAAAATTTCTAGCCTAATGACGAAACGTCTGGGTTTTGTCAATGATCTTTTCCCAGGCAGCTCGTTCCACAAGCTGATCACGTAAACACTCTGACCTGCGCCTCGATCAGTCAACACCAGGACGAGTGTGACGTGCTCAGAGAGAGAATCGCGTGGTCTCACAGGGAGACGGTGCAGCTCAGAGGTGAGACTCCACACAGAAAGAAAGATCAATAATAAAAAGGAAGGATGTATACATACCTGGGTTTATTCGATGCACACACACACACACACATACACACACATACACACACCCACACACACCCACACACCGAGTCTTCAGGCTCTATGTGGAGAAAACAAAGCTGGGAAATGTATTATTCAGTAACAAGGTTAGACTTCATTGGTGGGTTCTCAGTCATTGCTCACTCACAGAACTTCCACTCTTTCACTCCCCAGAACATGTCACTTCCTGTGGTTTCCAAATCAATCTTGAATTTTGTTGTTCGCACAACTCTTTTCCTCGCTGGTGTCTGGTGACGTCCATCACCCGAATGACAAACTGAAGATCTCAGCATCTTCAGTTGTCGCTTGCTCGCGTGCTACATTTTTCACAATGAGGAAGTGGGTTTTCTGACAAATGCCACACGCTGAAAAAATAAAGAAGAAAAAAACAGGAAACGGTGGTCAAGCTGAGCTCATATCATCAGCAGGCGCAAACTGATGCCGTGTGTCTTTCAGCTCTCGTTTAAAGTCCAAGTTCAATCCTAATGCCAGTGTTTATGTTTAAATGTAGGAGGTGACTAGCAGGTTACAGGTTTCATTCATTTACCTTTAATGTTTTGCTAAAAAAAAAAAAAATCCAATTCAGATTTCTCAGTACTATATAATCGTTGATATGTTGAATTCTTCTGTAAGGAAAAATGTGTTTATTTAGCATGTATGGAAGGAGTCTCCAGTGTCAGCGCTTTGTAACAGTCAGAGGTGAAGCTGTAACTTTTTGTAACGTTTTCCAACATCTTCCGGACAGAGGAGTTTACGCTTCTTTGCAGCTTATCGGTAACATAACAAACTGCGTTTCTTTTTTGACTTATTAACTTCAAGAGAGAGAAAAAT
>CM074936.1:1681004-1682708 GCA_037576815.1 Pangasius larnaudii | reverse complement strand
ACACACACACACACACACACACACACACACACACATACACACACATACACACACATACACACACACACACACACACACACACACACACACACATATTCTTACACACACACACAAGTGCCCATGCTGGAGTGCATCACAAAGCTGCACTAAAGCTGGCTGCCATCATGAGGACTGAGATGTACTTTCTCCAGAAGCTTCTTCGTACTCCTTATGGACCTCTAAAGAACCGAAAAGAGTTTCCAGAACCTTCAGCACGCTGCTCTGAATGGAGTCGACCTGATCAGGAGGACAATATTCATCCAAACTCGACCTGTGTGCGGGAACATGCAGAAACATAGACAGACAGACAGATAGATAGAAGGAACAAAAAGAAACAAAAGAAATGAATGAATAATTAAATACATTCAAATGAATGAATGAATAAATGAATGGACTACTGAATGAATGAAGGAGTGAAAAAAAAATACAATTTAAAGAATGAATAAACACACTATTGAATAAATGAACCAACAAACAAATGGACTAATGAATGAACAAATGAGTGAATAAATCAATAAATCAATAAACAAACAAAAAAAATGAATTAATAAAATATATATTTGAATAAAAAATAAATAAGCAAATAGATAAATGAATGAATGAATGAATGAATGAATGAATGGACAAATAAATACATTTAAAAATGAATGAATGTATGAATAAATAAATAAACTAATAGCTGAACGAAAAAAATAAAATAACTAATGAATAAATAAATAAATACATAAAAACAAATGAATGAGTGAATAAATATATTTTAAAAACAAATGAATATCCATACCATTTAAAGGAACAGTTCAGTGAAAAATAAAATGAATGAAATGAAATATAATTTCGCTCTGCCGCAGTAGCGGACACAGGCAGGAGGTGTGGCCTAACGCGTCAAGGCGTTTATAGCGATTGAGTTTAATGGATTAGTAAAAAAAAAAAATAAAACCACTTCAGACAGCGATGATCAGGTAATGATTTATGGCTTCTGTTACCTCACGCCATCGCCATCGTTTATTTTTAACACCTTACAATTCTACGTGTTTGTAGTTATTTTGTAATATAGAGATACTCGTCCTGCATTCTCCATTCAAACCCCAAAGGGGGTACAAACTTTTGCACCGCACACACGTTAGCAGTTGAATCGAAAGGTTTCTGCTCTGAGGATTTCACCTGGACACGGTGATGAGGGTGGGTTTGGGCAGAGGCTGCAGGACGAAGCGCACAGCGAGCATCAGCTGCTGGATCTCCGCTTCACTGCTGACGTGGTGAGGAAGCTCTGAGTAATCACAGGTCAGACCGGCCTGGTGGACCTGCGCGCGCACACACACACACACACACACACACACACACACACACACACATACACACACACACTTAGAGTACTACACACAATGTACGAACCTACTGAAGGAGAAAGAGAACAGTACAGTGATGATTAGAGATGTTAGAACACCTACATTATTGCTCTTCTTAGAGAAATTGTGTGTGTGTGTGTGTGTGTCTGTGTGTGTTGTAGTATGTACGATACTACAAACTTACAATCCCAGAAACATTAAAAATACATTTTTTTCTCCTTCGTTTTCCCGCCAATGTGGTCACCTGCGAAGCCCCGCCCACCAGCCAGCTCTCACCCAATCAAACTACAGCTACCAGCTGGGAGGGTGGGGCTAACAC
>CM074936.1:1666004-1678504 GCA_037576815.1 Pangasius larnaudii | reverse complement strand
CGATTTTGTTTTTTAAATTTTGGGATAAAAATCAGGAAAACAAACACATAGGAAAAGAAGATCGCTGTGTGAACGTTTGATGAGTTGTGATGACTCTGTGTGCTTCGGTTTTAGCTGTTAGTTCTATTTTTTTTAACAAACTACACGCTGATTAATCAGTGGGATCAGTGGTGAGTGATGTGCTGCTGGAATTTCCGAAATCCAACTAGGAAAAAAAAAAACGAAGAAAACGCCCCCCAACTCCTGACTCCTGAGAAAAGACCAACATGGAGGCGTCCATCTTCTTTCCCACTTTGTAGCTCGAACACACGGATGTCAAAAATGGTTTAGTTCAGAGTTCTGACTTTCCACTTCTGAGTTCAAACACAGCATAAGCAACGATATAAAATTAGCTTAAAGCGTGTTTCAAACACACAAGGATGGGTGATGCGATGACGTCAATATGTCACAATATGCTTTACTGAGATGTCGTGGATATCACGATAACTTTTTATAAAATCTTTAAAACAATTAGAAACTCACGAGAAGCACGTGTTAAAATTTCGCACTAGAAATTGTAAAATGTTACTTTTTTCCAGCGTTAAATATTTTTGTTAATTACAATAAATGCATTTTAAATATTAAAAATAAATGTATAATTGATTATTGTTACAAATAACAAATGTATTATTACATATTATTACATGCATTATATATATTACGTATTATATGGATGATATAATAGTAACACTGTTGTATTATTATTATATATATATATTTTCTACTATACTGCTGGTAGTTTTTCCATACTGACATTTCATGATTTTCCTTCAATCCTTATTGTGCTTTCTGCCCCTTTAACCCCCGACTGCACCGCTGTGTGCCTTGTGTGTACGCTGCGTTAGATAAAAGCCTCTTCTGAATGAATAAATGAATGAATATTGATGTACGCTGAATAATGTTTGGTTCTCTGAGTGCTGTCGTCACTCGTTTGTAGGCTTGCGTAGAGATCCCATCCCATCCCCTCCCATCCCATCCTAGCAGCATAATAACAGCATAATAACAGCGATAATAACAATAACAGCAACAAACAGCTGGTGAGTTTATTTATAATGCAAAAGACTCAGAAGTCAGAGGAAGCAGCGGAATTAAGTGAATTAAATGAAGTCAATGTGCTGGGGATGTGAAAGGCCTGAGAACAAAGATGATCTTACGCAGGTGTGGGGTTTGGATATTTAGCGCCATCTGCTGCCTGATGCGTGAATTTATAAAAATGTTCCCCACATCTGACCAACTTCCTTTCACTCTGTTAAAACTGTAAATCCCTTGTAATGTTTCATTCATCATCGCTGTATTTACACACAATTATGTAAATATCTGAGATCTTTAGTGCATCTTCCCCCAAAACCTTAATCTCCAAACTCCTCTTCTTCTACTCAAAGCGTGTTAAATAAGGAATAACACACACGGGGCTGTGCCGCTGTAGGAAAACAATCCACGCTGGCGTGGTGTGACGCCTTAATTAGAGCTCATTATTTTCCTATAACAGCGCAGCCTTAAGTGTTTTCCTCCTCTCATACCACAGCAGTTTACAGACAATCACAATTTTTTTATTCATTAAAGAACGACACGTCATACTTTTTATCCGTTTCTAGTAACATCCGAGGCTGTGGAATGTCCATGAAACAAGTTACTTCCTGTTATTACTTACGACTGTTTACGAAGTCGTTCCTTCACCAGCCTCTCTTTTTTTTCTCTCTTGAAGTGAATAAGATAAAAAAAACAAAAAACAAACAGCTTGTCGTGTCACAACAAAAAGCGTAAACTCCTCCGTCCTGAAGATGTCGGAAAACTTAAAGTTACAGCTTTACCTCTGACTGTTACAAAGCGCTGACACTGGAGACTCCTTCCACAGACGTCCTAAAAGAAAACTTCACCATATCAACGATTACAAACGAGCTGTTACTATAGAAACGATGACGCATTCATATAAACCTGGGATTTATATGTATCTCATATATGACTATAAGCACGAGCTGATGAGAAATGGTTTTTTTTGGAATGTGCGAAGCTCCAGATCTCGGCAAGTCGTGAGAATAAAAGAACTTCAAGAAGTTTGTGTATTTGCGGGGATTTGTGACTGTACTTTCTTTTTTCTCATCTCTATTTACTGCTTACTTAAGCCTGAATAAACACAGGTTAAAAAAAAAAAAAGAAAGAAACTCATCAATTTAGGAAAAATAGCATAATCCCAAATACACACCTTGTAATTTCCTGTATAAAGAAAACTAATATCAATTTCTCGGGAACGTGACAAGCCGTGTTTTTTGTTTTCTGTTCCTTTTTGTCTTATTAACTTGAAGGAATGACTGTCTGTAGCTGCTAGAACGTAAGTGAGGACAGGAACTAACCTGCTTCATGGGTGTTCCACAAGATTAAATGTAACTATAAATGGATAAAAAGTGTAATGTCGTTCTTTAACAAATAAAAAACTGTACTCATTTGCGAGTTGCTGTAGGACAAGAGGAAGAAAACACTTCGTCTCTTCGCATCACACCACCCAGGCATTGATTCGTTTCCTATAACAGCGTGACACGGAGTGTTTTATTCCTTACTAATGACAGATTTATACAGATTTAGCCGCGTGAACGTGATGCGCTTGGAAATCATTCGATATCCTCTGAATATAGTCGAATAAAAAGGACCGTTGGCCACGCCCCTGAGCATAACTCCGCCCCTAATGCCATCCCTGCAGTTAACCTTAAAAAGAAAGTGAGGCCATGTTACCAAAACTGATCCTAATTTATAATTATTTTAAAAATCATTTGTTTTTTATATACTCGCATAAAACATTATGTGTGAACATTTATCAAATGATGTACCTTATTAACTAATTATAAATTATTACTAATTAAATTATAAACTTCCTCAGTTATATTTTAGACACTTTAATTTTTAACTGAGTTTTTATTTTTTAGTACTTTTCTTGTATTTTTTTTTTGTTCTCAGCTCAAGAATTTTTCAGACTTTCCCACTTAGCAATAGATTTTAGGGAAAAAAAATGCAAGTTTCTAGAAACTTCTTGTGTTCGCTCGTAGAAACTGACTGACGTCTGCGGAGGACACTTATGTAAAGTGATGTAGAGATGTAATCTAGACAGGGAAGAAGAAAAAAAAAAAAAAAAAAAAAAGAGTTTCTCGCTCGGTACCTGCGTGTACATCTCCTTGAAGGGATTCTTACAGGAGAAGAAATCCAGATCGATATCGAGGATGTAGGGATCGTCCTGCTTGAGCACACTCAGTAGGCTGCCTACGACTGGAGCGGTCGCTTCCGCCGCACTCGGCGTCTCCGGTGTGCTGCTGCTGCCATCTGCTGGCTGAGATACGCCACCGCACGACCCACTGCTGCGCGGGTCAGGGTCCGGTTTGGATTTTTTCGCAGCGTCCTGCTGGTCGTCGTCCTGCTGGTTGTCATCCTGGTTCCTCTCAGGCGTGTGCGCTGGATCCACGCGGATGACGCTGAGATGGAAAGGCTTTCCGTCTTCGAGCTGCTCGGCAGGGACGTAAAGAGCGTCGCTCAGGAAGTAATCGTCTGTGCCCGTGACTCTGAAGCGGAAAATTCATTAAAGAGGTGTTCTCAAAGTCATCTTCCCTCTCGTACACTTCATCAGTATGAGAATCAGGTCAATGTGAGGGATCAGCATCGTCATTTAAGAAGACGTGAACATTTCAGTGCTCACCAGAAGGACTTTAGACTTTAGAGTGAGGAAATGTCTTTAAGATTAAAGTCCCATCACTGGTCATTTTAAATCACCTGAAAATCCTTCATCCCCGAGTAATAAAAGATTAAAATAAATGACCTTCTTTACTTTCCTTTCACTAGACATTTAAGATAATTGTACATGGTAACGGACTAAATAACAATCAATTATTTTTGCTCAATATTTAAATTAGAATTGTCACAATGATTAATATATAATATACAGTATAATAGAAGCTTCCCTTTTGTACTGTCTACTAATTTACTTCAGATGAAGTGTATTAATCTGATGCTTAGTCAATTTATTTTGTTTGTAATTTCTTGAAATGTGCACACAATCAAGAATCTGTAATAATTAAGCTGATCTGGTGAATGTGGCTTTGGCCTTCACTTCTCAAATTCAGAATAACAGTATAAACACAGAAACTGGGAATTGGAGAATCTGCTAGATATGATTTGTCTGTAAATGATTCGCAAATTCCTTCTGAACGACTCACTAAGGTGAACGAGTCAGTATCGGTCACTGATACGTACAGAGTCGTTCTTTTCGTTCAGTTGCTGCTGACTGATAAATGATTATAAAATACATTTTTTCACAGATTTGCATTAAATATTTATCTAAATTTTTTTGAATCAGCGAATCATTCGACTCAGCGAATCAGTCAGTGTGTGAATCAGTGAATCTTTCTTGATCAAGATTTGTGCCTCTCTCTTTAACCTTGATTCAGTAAATATTCTGAATCATGACAAAGATTCACTTCCTTATCGCTCAGCAAGTAAGAGTTTGAATCAAGAAACCTTTCAGTCATGATTCGTTCAGTGGGTTGGCATTTGATTCAGTGAATCTTCTGGTCATCACAGAGATTCACTCACCTCTCATTCAGCGACTCAGTATTTAACTCAGCGAATCATTCAGTGTGTTTGGTTTGGTGTGACAATAATTCTTCCGAACATTTAATCTTATTATACAAGTTTATTATAAAATAATAATAACGATTATTAGCTATTTTACATGACTCAAGAGTCAAGCGTTTTTTGATCAGCCTGCACGTTTAATCAAACTGAACGAATCTGTGAAAGAATCTAAAATGACTCATTTAACAGAATGAACTCAAATGACTCGAGTCAAAATCTCAACTCTAATAACTACTGTTTATTAAAACATTATTATTATGTAATAAGACTCCTGTAAGAGACGCAGTGGTGTTGCGTCACCTGATGGTGTTTGTAGACGTGTCCCTCCCCACACACATCTTATGCTCGCCCTCTCGGATCTGCTGAGCCCAGTATGGATGAAGCCAGGCGACGTGGGACACGTGTCCGGCGTACACCATCGGCATGATCCAGTTCTCGATGCTCAGCTCACTAGGAAAGAAAAAAAACACACACACACACAGCAGTCAAACAGATTGCTGAACAGATTACACACACGTATAAGAGATAAATGCAGTTTCACATCCTCTCACCTGAACAGAGTCTCTTTATCAAACACGGCGTGTGCATCCATGCTGACGGGGATGAGCAGGTCGGGGTGCGAGTCCAAGTGAACCATCTTAACGTCCTTCATCGGGATGTGCCGAGAGCCGATGGCGCGGTAGATGTGCTGCACAACCTGGATGCAGGGGAAAAAACACAACACAGCTGTAGATACTGTGTGTGTGTGTGTGTGTGTGTGTGTGCTACTTTTACAATTGCACATCTGTTTATTACTAAACAAAGAAGAAAAATATGAAGAGGTTGCAGGGATAAGCAAAAAGGCTGCACAATTTGGGGGGAAAAAATTGCATGTCGTTAATTTTAAAAAATTATTATTTTTTTTAATTACTATCACACAAATGACATAATTTATCAGAACTCCTACAAAAAAACCTGTGTAGCTTTTTTGCTTGTTTGTTTCTGAGATGGACGTAATGCACACTGAACCTTCTTTAAATGTTTATGGCATTATTTTACTATATATTACAACATATTTTACAATAATAGGTATGATACTGAACTTTAAAAATCCATACTGTCTGTAACTGCAATATAAACCAGTACATAATGTATATAAATACATGATAATAGTGTATATAATATATAATAGTACATAGTAAAATAAATATACACACTGTAACTCAGTATTTATTCATATACACTGAACTAAATACTGTCAGTTGTTGCACTGCAACACAATAAACACGATCTCCCCTTCAATTTATTTATACCTATAGCCTAAAGTCCAAATAGTTCCATAATAGATAAATAGTGCACTAGGTAGGGTACATAAGCTGCCATGTCACACCCTATATAGGGCACCTAAACAGGAAGTGAGGAGCCATTTGGGCTTCCGCCACACTCGTTAGAGAGCTAAGGTTTTTTTTTTTTTCGGAAATACAGAAATACATTTTAATTTAATGGCTGACCTCATGATGATCTTCTACAATCCACACGGGAAGTTTAGAGTAACTGCGTTTCACTGGCGGTGTTTTCATTTAGCTAATTTCTAAAATAAATCCCCAGAGATATTGTAGTGATTATGCTAGCTAGTTGCTAACGGTAAACAGCGGAACAATATTAGTGAAACACAGTGCACCGCTGTTTTAGTACCGACCGGGAACAAAGCTCAACGGAGAAACAGCTTGTCTCTGTATTCATGAGTGATGAAAGTTCTGCTTCTGTGCCTTTTTCTGTTCTCTAATGAGAGTCTCTTCTGACTCTAACACACACACACACACACACACACACACACACACATATTGTAATTATACACAGTTAGATTAACAATAATTACAAAAGTGTGTGGTGATGTTGTGATGTACAAAGTTAATAAAAGAAAGTATAAATGATGTAGAGAAAAAATTATGTAGAGGTTGGGGCTTTATTAAATCTTATTAAAGTGCCATTTTCCCCTTAAAAACAGGATAGCCTCTCTCTCTCTCTCTCTCTCTCTCTCTCTCTCTCTCTCTCTCTCTCTCTCTCTCTCTCTCTGTGTGTGTGTGTGTGTCTCCACTACATCCTTCTTTCTTTCTTTCTTTGTTGTTTCGCATGCTTACATTTACATGATCAATTTCACAGTTTTTTATACACTTCTAAAACAGTCTGATTCTGTACACATCAACCCACTTTCTTTCTTTCTTTCTTTCTTTCTTTCTTTCTTTCTTTCTTTCTCTTGTTTCACTACCTTCTCTTATATATAAATGGAATCACTACACCAATTAATAAATAACAACTAGTTAGTCATTTCTACTGTATGTTTTCAAGTGAAATTTCTTCTTTAATTTCTTCATAGATTACACTCTCAAACAATCTCTCTCTCTCTCTCTCTCTCTCTCTCTCTCTCACACACACACACACACACACACACACACACTCAATCTTCCAGCTGAATACTGAGAGCTTACAGACAGCAACAAATAAGCAGAAGAGCATGTAAAGAACATTTCCTTTTCATGGCGCACATGTAAATATAAAAACAAACGGATGAAGATGAGGAGTCATGCTGTATATTACATATAGACTATGAGTATGCAGTATGCAGAAGAAAGAGTGTTAGCCCGTAGCTGTGAGAGTGACTGCTGTCTCTGTCAGAAGTGTTGGGAGAACTGGAGCATTAAAGATGCATTCATCCCGTCATCTTTTATTCACAAAGTTTTCTGCAGTCTAGTGTGGAGGTCCATCCGTTCATCTGTAGCTTGACAGCTGAATTGTGCTAAGACAGATCATTTCGCAGCCTTTCATGCCACAATCAAGAATTTATACCACGGCGTTGTTAAATTCCCAATTTTGATTAGTCAGAAAGTGTTGATTAATTTTCTAGAACAGCAGCTCTGACTGTAGCGCAGCTGCAAATCACAGGTTTATATTAATGCGCTCGTTCTAATATGTTATCGTTACTATAGTAACAGCTCATTCACAGGGACTCGTACCGCAGACGCTTCACATAAACACTTTTTTAAAAAATCATTGGCTTGGTGAAGTTAACTGTAAGGAGACATTTATTTAAGATTTCTGGAAGGAGTCTCCAGTGTCAGTGCTTTGTAACAGTCAGAGGTAAAGCTTTGCATTTTCATGATAACATAACAAGCATTTTTTCAAAATATGGTTATTTTGAAAACTTCAAGAGCGAGAAAAAACTCAAGAGGCTGGTGAGGGAACGACTGTTTATAGCTGCTATAACGTACTATAAGTGAGAACGTGTTTCACAAAAATTCCACAACAATAACGTAACTATAAATGGATAAAAAGTATGAAGTATCATTTTTTTTAATAAATGAAAAATTGTAATCACTTGCAAACTGCTCTGGTATCAGAGGAATAAAACACTTGTTATCGGGAAATAATCCACTTCGCTGTAACTCCGCTTCATCACACCACCCTGTTGTTGATTACTTTTCTATAACAGCATGCCTTGAAGTCTTTTATTCCTTATAAAACATATGATATTGGAATGTTTTAGTGATCTTGTGTTGTCATAGTGCAAATATGCTGCAACAGTCAATGCAGTGATTTGAACTTGGGGTGCTCTTTCTTTTTGCTGACCTCAGATCAGCATCTGGCGTCCACCAGGAGCTCTCCTCGTCCCTCCACTGCCCCAGCATCTGCCTTTCGATGCACGTTCCCTGATCTCTTGCTTTCTCTGGACTCTGTGAATCATTGAAACCACTGAACCCTACATGCACTGTAGTCTAATTGGTAGCTCTGAGCAGTGTTTGTGTGTGTGTGTGTGTGTGTGTGTGTGTGTGTTTAGATGCTGCGCTTCGTCCATGATTCATGCCACGGCCTGGTTTGACTTCTCATCGTCGAGTCTTTTCACTTCATCATCATTATCCTCCTCTACCGTGTTCTTCGGGGAGCCTGTTGAGTCGGTGGCTTCAGCAGCCTCGAGTTTGTTAGAGCTGGATCTGGCGCTCGGGGAGGAAGATGGAGGAAGGAGGGAAGGAGGGAAGGAGGGAAGGAGGGAAGGAGAGCGGGAGGTAGGGAGGGAGCACTCTGTCTTTTGTTGAATTATTTCTCATTCCTCAGGTCGGCTCGATGGCTTCCTCCCGGCCCCTTCTTTCAAACTTGGCCGCGAAGTGCACGGCAGACGAGGCAGGTGAGAAAGGGAAGGGAGGAAACTTTTTGTACAGGCAGTCAGCCGGGCGCTCTGATCTCTGATTGGGAGAGTGGCAGAAGACGGAGGAGCTCGCGCAGCAGTGCGCAGGACGCATGGAGCTCCCGTCACTCGGCGCGGATTATTAACTCTGACTCGGTGTCAGGGCCGCACTGAATAAATAATGACAGACTGATGGCTTCCCGTGTTCTCACACTGCTCCCTCTCTCTCCCTCACTGTGTTTCTCTATCTCTTCCTCTCACAGACGCTCTGTTCTTGCCCTCTCTCTCTTCTCTCTCTCTCTCTCTCTCTCTTTTTCCATCTCTCTCTCCATTCTCTCCAGGTGTGAAATTGGACACAGAGCCTGTTTTTTTTTGTAGTACCGTTCTGTCATCTGCTTCCTATCCTCCTTCACTTTTATGCCAGAGGCTCTGGATTGTTGTAAAGCAGTGTTCCTTGTTCCTGCACCATAGGAGTAACTTGACTTAGAAAAATGCCGCAGAAAAAAATGCTATGTACAAACGTAAATGCGTGATTTAAGCATCGTGGACATGACCACACGCAAAGCTTGCTTCTCTGTCATATATAAGGATTCGAGGAAGGAGAAATGAGAGAAAAGGGTGATTATCTATTCTGTTCTGCAATTAGCAGCAGCGGGTGCTTTTGAAAAATGAGTGTTATGAGTGTTAATGGGTGCTGTATGGACAGGGTTGCCATGTACACCATTTTTCCGCAGTGTTTTTTTTCCTGCAGTTTTTTTTTTGTATTTATTTTAAAACTGCTTGTCCACTGTACTGATTTTTGTCACAAAGATCTGGCAACCTACTGTATGTCACAAACATATACATGTTTCAAGAATTTCAGAGAATATAGATCTATTCAGAAGTTATGTAAGAGTTTACACGTGTGGGCGGAGTTTGAGTAAAACAGCGTGATTCTGTCCATTTTTCTTGCGTGATATCGGGTCATGTGAGAAGTCCAGCGCCACTACTCGACAGTTTGATGGAACCACAATATGGCACTATTCATTAATAAATAATATCGTACTTTAATAATAAAGTCCACGAAAAGGTTTTTTTTTTGCGGTGAGAACATCGGAAGAGACATCTTAATCAAAGACACTGCTTTTCTCTAGGACTGAATTTTTTATGGGTAAAATGATGAACTTAAAGTGAACTGTGAGTGTAGCAGATGAGTGCTTTGTCAGCTTATCCTTCAAACCATGGGCATGTCTTCTTTCCAGGACGGCACAGGGAATGAGCAAAATCATTGTAATTATGTTACATCGTATTATATTTGAGCTAAGACAAAACTGATCTGCATCTTCAGTCCATATTTTATTTCTCAGAAACCTCTACTCAAGAAAAATCTGGCAACCTCAGTGGCATGAACTACCTGCAGTTGATTTTAATAATCTGAATGTAGAGCCCAGAAAACCGACTTAAGCAGGTGCGTAACCCGACTCTGAATACGTGCAACTTTCCCAGCATAAATATTGATGTGATCTTTGGACTTAATTTGCTGATTCTAGGGCAAAGCTCTTAATTTTTATTCGTAGACAGACTTTTCATTAACGTTAAACCAACTGGGAATCTAATGGTACATCAAGCATTTGCTTGTTCTTACACAAGTGTCTTTATTTTAAAAAATCCACTTAATTTGTTCATAAATGTATTTCTTCATTACTGAACTTGCATTTCATTTTTAGTCCTGAAAATTTTCACAGCTCTGTGATTAACCACTTCTACCACTTCGCTTTTAAACGTAGAGAAATTAGTCACATCCCGGCTTCAGTTTGTTTACATTTTGTAAATTAGAAATTAGAAGTATGTTAGAAAATTTCACAGACAGATGCAAACAAAAGTAATAACTGCGGGAGCATAATAGACCCAACAGTCCCACGCTCTTAACACACACACACACACACACACACACACACACACACACACACACACACACACACACACAGAGCCAAAGTGTTTATATAGTAAATGATATTATCACATAATATTAGAGTAGCGCTGGCTGGTTTTCAGTCTTCGGCTCTGTGAGTCCACACGCTGCCGAAGACTGTGCCCTTTTACAGAGAAGAGAGAATTTATCATTGTCACACAGCTCCTGGACTCTTTGGCCTATTTTTGGATGAAGAGCAGGGTGTTGAAGGAAAAATACCCAGTGGCACATCCCTGCATCTCTCTCTCTCTCTCTCCCTCCATCTTTATTTTTCTCTCTGTGTGTTTTTTCCACTCTATTTATATAGTATAAATACATTTCCTTTCTCTCTTCCCCCACCTCCATCTTTCCTCTCTTCTTCTGAGACATGTCCCACATCACCCGAGTGCCCGAGTGCCCATGTCACCCACGGCCCTGTGGGGCTTCCTGATTGGCTGAGGCTCTGGCGCGAGACCGGGCCAGTGCAGGTGAGTGGGCGGCCGGTTCTGACCCGAGGGACCGCGACAGGCCGAGCTGACGAGTCTCGACTCACGATGCCAAGATGGTGTGGTGGAAGGAAAGATTAGAAAAATCAGGCTGCTTTGTGCTCGCTTCTCTTCTGCTGTAAAAATCACAAAACATCCTCTATGCCATCATTCCGTCTGGAAATGTGATTTCATTTTAAAATGAGATATTCCTGCAATGATTTTAATCACAAAATGAAACGCCTATATGATGTAATCTATGTAATCAAACATCTACCTTTTAATTCTATTTTCTAACATTTAAGTCTATTTACATTTATTGGCATCATCTAGGTTTTCTGTAATTCAATAAAAGTCTTATTTACATTATTAAAAGTAAACATTCTTGAGTAATAAACTGTTCAAACCAAAAACAAGAAGTACAAAATGGTCAAGCGACATCTGTACACGTTTACCCTCGTTAAAAACGATCCCAAACAGTCCTGAATGAGTATCGTCAATTTCTCAGTGATTTACTGCAGCCAAACCTGTCAATATATACAGTTACCATAACAACCACTATTTGTTAATCACTAAAAAGTGTAAAAAATGAAAAAGTGTAAAAAAAAAAAAAAAAAAAAGGAAACTGTGGTAACGATTTACCCATTTACACGTTTTCTAAAGAAAAAAAAAGTGCAAGGAAGTGAAGAGAGCCAATCATATTGCAGCTTTCATCATTCTGAAGCTAGTGGCCAGAAAAGTGTACAAAGGTATTTAGCAGAAGTTACAGTTGTGCCACTTTTGGCTTAAAACACCCTGAAATTATATTTTAGCAAGTGATAATATCTGGAATATAGATACATTTATTCACAGGTTCACTTTTTGAGATGATTATTAAGTAAATATAATATTATTAAGTGTATTTTTCAAGCTTGAAATTCTCTTAATTTAAGTGTTTACTTCTAGAACTAAGCAAAAAAATCTCTAAATAGTTACATTTTATGATTTTAAATAAGCATACATGTATTCAAGGTATTTTCACCAACAAAAATTGACCAAAATTTGGTTTGGTGGAACATTTGGTTGAATTTTTGGCTAAAAAAAGAAAATTTTAAACATAACTGGGCCACTTTTGCTACACCTGAGCCTTTTCACTTTACTAAAACTCAAATATATTCAGCCTACAATGTGTTTTGTGTGTACTGTAACCCATTTGTGTTTATTGTTGTGTGTTCATTGTTGTGTGTCGTAGCCCATTGGTGTTTATTGTTGTGTGTTCATTGTTGTGTGTCGT
>CM074936.1:1630854-1665994 GCA_037576815.1 Pangasius larnaudii | reverse complement strand
GTTTATTGTTGTGTGTTCATTGTTGTGTGTCGTAGCCCATTGGTGTTTATTGTTGTGTGTTCATTGTTGTGTGTCGTAGCCCATTGGTGTGTATTCTAACCCATGAGAGTGTGTGGAACCCACTGGTGTGTGTTGTAACCCATTGGTGTATGTTTTAACCCGTTGTTGTGTGTAGTAGACCTATTGGTGTGTGTTGTTTGTCTGAGTTTAAGCTGTCCTTATCATTGTTTCCAGTTCCTCAATCCTGTGTATTGGACCCTAGCCTGTTATGTTTGCAGTGTGATGGCAGATTTGCCTCTGTTTTACGACGTCTGCCTGTGTTTTCACTCTGGGCATGGATCCTCGGCAAGATTTATGGATTAGCCCAAATAAAGAGACTTTGCTCATGCATTCTACTGGACTCTCATTCCTGTTTATTACAGGATCAATATCTGATGTTCTGTCTGAGATGTAAAGAGCCAAAGAAGCAGTCCATATTTCTTCATTTTTTCTCTTCATTCATTATCAGGGTAATCCAATGCAAATGTCAAACATAACATGACAAAATTCAGAGTCGATTAACTTGACAGTAGTGCAGCTGCAAATCACAAGTTTATATTAATGCCCTTGTTCTAATCCATTACCATTTCAGTAGTCAGGACCTACACAGGGACTCGAATGACGGACATGTGTAATCACTGATATGGTGATGTTTTCTGTGTTTATGTTTATTTAACATCTTTGTAATGATATGTTATGTTATGTTATGTTATGTTATGTTATAATGAGATGTTTATTATATTTATTGTAATAAATTTCAATGGATCAACATTACTGTGGTGGAATAAGCGGAAAAAGACACTTCAGGATGTGATGTTATAGGAAAATAATCAACTTTGGGATGGTAAAATTAACTCCTTCATCACACCAATCCGTTGTTGATTGTTTTCCTGATGTAGAACGTGTCATTCTCCAAAATGTGATTCTACATTCATAACACTGACAAACCATTATATCTGTAATATCTGACTTAATAGCTGCTTTATTATTATTATTATTATTATTATTATTATTATTATTATTATTATTATTATGGTTTGGATCTCCAGTGATTTGAATCCTGTGTTTTCTTCAGTATTGCTGTATACGTTTCAGTGGTAATGCATTAGTCAAGGTCCTTCTCCCTTTATTTATTTTTCCAGCATCATCCATCAGCATGAAAGAAAGTGACACCTTGGACCATAACACATTCTCACACTATTCATAATCCAACATAAATCAAACAGACACATGATACAACTGCATTTATTTCTGTGTGAGTATACTCTGTATTTCCAATTTCACCAGCAGTGTAGTTTCACTGCTGCAGATATCGCTGTGCTATTCCCCCCCCCCAAAAAAAAAAACAAAAACAAAAACAAAATGTCCACACTGAGATTTAACCAGATAAACAGATTATGTGGCTAAAAGCTCCAGCTGGCAGCTAAATATGGAAGCTCTAAATCTGTGTTCTAGTGGCATACAGAATCGTCATGTGGAACCAGGACTAGACTTCATCGCATGATAAAGTCGTACAGCTGAATTATTTAGTATCCGTGGGACAGCGTTGGCAAAGTTAGGCTGGAGAGGAAAGAGGAAATCTTAACCAAAACTTTATTAATCCAGCACTGACAGTGGTGCAGTCATATCCGCTGTCAGAGCTCATAAAACTCCACTAGATATTCTTAGCTACAATTCTGACCTCATACACAGATTTATAATACACACCAATGGGTCACAGTTCACACCAGTCAGTTACAATACACAGCAATGGATTTCAACACACACCAGTGGGTTTACAATACACACCAATGGGTTACAATACACACCAATGGGTTACAATACACACCAGTGGGTTACAATACACACCAGTGAGTTTACAATACACACCAGTGAGTTTACAATACACACCAGTGGGTTACAATACACACCAGTGGGTTTACAATACACACCAGTGGGTTACAATACACACCAGTGGGTTTACAATACACACCAATGGGTTACAATACACACCAGTGGGTTACAATATACACCAGTGGGTTACAATACACACCAGTGAGTTTACAATACACACTAGTGGGTTACAATACACACCAGTGGGTTTACAATACACACCAGTGGGTTACAATACACACCAGTGGGTTTACAATACACACCAATGGATTTCAACACACACCAGTGGGTTTACAATACACACCAATGGGTTACAATATACACCAGTGGGTTACAATACACACCAGTGAGTTTACAATACACACTAGTGGGTTACAATACACACCAGTGAGTTTATAATACACACCAATGGGTTACAATACACACCAGTGGGTTTACAATACACACCAGTGGATTTCAACACACACCAGTGGGTTTACAATATACACCAATGGGTTACAACACATACCAGTGGGTTTACAATACACACAAATTAGTCACAGTACACACCATTGAGTTATAGTACAAACCAGTGGACTACAATATACACCAGTGGGTTTACAGTAGTACACTGGCAAATGGGTTACAATACACACCACTGAGTTACAATACACACCAATGGATTCCAAAACAAGTATGTGTACAGTGCACATGTATTGGTATCCCTCTACTCTGTCCATCAGTGGGACCTCAAGGGATGTGTGTGTGTGTGAGTTTTGCTGGTATGAGTGGACCAGCTACAGCAGTGTCCTTTTATCGTGTTGTTTTTGGGGTTTTAAATAACAACCAAAAAAAAAACAGCCTCAAAAATCAGTGAAGGCTAGAGGATGAAAGCTGAAATGGATAAAAAAAAAAAACAAGAAGGCAGGAGGATTTGATAAAGCACACTAAAAGTGTACAGACAGTAAGACAACAAGGCGTGGTCAGGGTGAAGCTGGGTGAGCAGTGAGGTATTCCAGGAGGCAGAAGACCGACTTATGGTTATGTAACAGATCCACTGGTGGATCTGTGGTTTGTGAAAAGGCCTTAGAATGAGGATCCCAGTTCTCCACAGCATATAACACAGCTCTGTGGCTTTTTTTTGTCCTGTTTTAGACGCACAGTATCTGATTTCCTTACAGTAGTTTTAATTGATTAAAGTTGGATGGTATCAAGTGTCTTGCATCATGTTATCCAGGCTTAATATTGATTATCAGTAATAGGACATTTTTCTCTGGCCTCATTTTCAGTGCACTGTACAAATAAATGCTTTCTTTTGCTAGATCTGTATTAGAAACAAGTTTAAAACTCCAGCCAAATGTCTTGAAAATGTCAGTAAAGAAGTGCAAAAATGCTGTACTTTTTTTTTCAGCGCAAGTTCATGATTTTTTGGAATTTGTTGATGCCATGTGCTGCTAGCAACAAACTCCTCATCCTGAGATGTCATGGCATTTAAATAATATCTTTAATAGAGAGCATAAGGATGGCTGACCTGAGAGCACAAGGTGCCATGAATTAAATCTTGAACAATGAGCAAAGTGTAAAGGAAGTGAATGTGTCTCAGTGCTCAGTGCTTGCAGAAGTGAAGTGTTTTCCCTTACTTTCTCTGTTCGCTCGCTTTACTGCTCCATGCTCCCAGACGCCTTTTTGTGTGCGCAATTCACAGCACTTTGCACACACAAAGCCCATGTCTGTGTGCTCGGGTTGGTCATCCTCACCCTCTGTATTATATCTCTACCTCAGAGATATAAGATCCTTTAACATTTAAATCTTTAACCTTGAAAGGGCCAGTGAAAGACATTTTTAGTGAGACTTTTGAGCAACCTTGAAGCGTAAATGAGTTAAAGATTCAGCGGGGAGTCGTCTGGGCTCACTTGTCATCTTCGATGCGTCCAATATGGCCACTGGGTTGGAGACGCAGGAGTGCACATTTCAGAGGCGTGTCACTGAGACGAAGTCCAGATCTGTCCTCTCTCTCTCTCTCTCTCTCTCTCTCTCTCTCTCTATTTCTCTCTCTCTCTCACACACACACACAGACACAACCTTTCTCTCTCATTCTCTCTCGTGTCACTTTTTTCCACCTTGGGTTCGATCGAGCCAAACACACTCTCCTGGCAGATCAATCATTTCTAAACAGGCGAAGCTTTTGCTCAGGAGTGGATGGATTTCTTATTGTTGAAAGATGGAAGAAGACGGACAAATGCATGAGCAATAGCATGAGCAACTGCACTTTTTTTTCAGGACACTGCAGCAGAAAGCCATTAGGGTTGTTTCAGAGGCCTGACGATTTAGAAATCAATTGTTTGTTCTGTTGTTGTTTTTTTTGTGTTCAGCATTGTTGCTTTGTCAGTTCATTCTGAAATCCTGTTGCCTGCAAACATGGCTCTGCATTATTTAATAGCACACTTATGCTATAACGATACCCGGTGAGACCATATGCAGGGACAGAACTGTGAAAAATGGAAATATATAATTCAGTGCATGCTGTAGTATTTATCACTTGCTCACCAGCAGAGGGCAGTGTGCATCATGCAATCGAACACTGCTGTTAAAAAAGCCACTAAATCTCCCATAAATGGAGAAGAGAAGCTGATAATCAAAACCTTTTACATAAACACCGTCCATGTTTCATCATAGACTGGCATAACCAAGCTAACGCTAATAGAGATGTCAGTGCAGCAGACAGTGCATTAGCTCTGGCCATGACTCAAGAGTGCATAAGTGGAAACCCAGTTGAAGGCTAACGCCCTTGAGCTTAGCACTTAACCCCATTCTTCTTCTCCACAGCTGGTTAATGTCAGCTATTTTAAATAAAAACAAGAATGCAAATATCTACAAACGCACTTGCTCAGATATAACTATTAATTTAACGGTTATTTCACAGCGCTCCGCTTGGCGACAGTCCATTTCCTCGGACTAATGTTTGCGGCCCCGTTGCTTGAGTGGTTTATGAGGAAGTCAGACCTGTAATATGAGCCCTCAATCTTTCTGAGGAGAAACCCGAAGCCTAAATCAGTGTCTAAATGATTGCTATTTCAAAAACCCAATCATTTTCTGGTTCACAGCAAGCATGGCTGATTGGAATCAAGTTTTTTTTTTTCCCCCTGTGCTGCTGTTTATGTGTCACTAACCATCACTCTGGATCCTCTATAAAATCCCCCTGCATTCAGAAGTGTGATTCTTACATTTCAATTTTAAAACACACAATTCCTTCGTACTTCTGTATAAAATCATTTGGTTGTGGAGCTACATGTGAGCCCAATTTGTGATTTTACAAAATAGCCTAAAACTATGATATCCTGAGATGCAAATTATTACATGATAATGTGGTGTATTCTTTTTTAGCATGTTTGCCAGGATAGCTAAATGTGTTACGGCATATTTTAGTAGGTTTAGCACTAGCTGAGCTAATTTAGTAGCAGATATCTAGATAAACGGCAATGTGCTATCATTACTAAATCATAGTAATAGTTGATTAACTGAACTTCAGTGGAAAGTGGTAGAATTTGGATATTAGAGTGTTTTTTCCCCCTAATTTGCATAATCATACATATTCATAGAACCTTCCTTTCTTTATAAGGGTAAAGGTGTAGAGACGTTCCTCATCCATGTGACAGTTTCTTGGTAAATAAACAAACAGTCCCAATTTATTATTCAGCCCAGACTACCTTTAATAGTTTAAAATTACTCCTTCAGGGCTACCTTGGACATTGATGGTCTGACCTGACCACATGATAATACATTTTGTACACGCTAAGCTCTGGGTTTTGTAATGCATGGCTAGTCAAGCATGCACGACATCGTAGCGAGGATGCACACACTTTTATCACCGTCTCTGTGCTTCTGAATAATAAACAGTCGTGTTATCCTAAAGAAGAGCCAGCTCTTTTGGAATACTTTTGGTTAGCTGACCGAGACCCCTGGAGGGGAGATGTACCTCCTGATATCTCTCCCTCCCTCCCATCTGCTTCCTCCTTCACTTTCTGCCATGGTTGCCCCTCTCCGGCTGTGAGTAATGGCTCAGGTAGCAAACAGTGTCAACCTGTCTTTCCATCTTCTTCCCTCCTCCTCCTCCTCCTCCTCCTCCAGAGAGCGATAAGCAAATGTGCCATTCTGCTTGCACCAAATCAGAGGAGCCAGAAGGCATGGATCAATATCGAAATGATATGCTGGTGTCTTCACATTGATGCATGTGCTGCCGTGTGTGTGTGTGTGTGTGTGTGTGTGTGTGTGTGTGTGTGTGTGTGTGCGCGTGTGTGTGTGTGTGAGTCATAGGTAGATGATACAGATATGAACCATGTACTCATCATATTCTGGTGTCCTTTGTGGCCAGGTGACGTGACCTTTCAGCTGAGAGCCTTCCAGAGGAGCCGGCATTTATCAGACGAGATAACACTCTGCCATCCTCCCAGCTGGAAGGTGTCTAGGGAGCTTCTTGGAGGGAAAAAAGGGCCCCAAAACATCTCACTGAGCTTCCACAAACACAGCATGACAACGAAGATCCATCCAGTTTGAAGATTCAATCAATAAGAAGACAGGTTACTTAAGATCTTCTGCTACAGGAGAGGAACTCTTCTCATGGATCTAAAGTTCTGGACGTGAAGATTCTTCTCTAGAATGACTTCTGTTGAAATTTAAGTAGACTTGTATCCCAAAATACGACTTAAGACGAGTCTTTACTATGACTTGAGTCATTTGAATCAGCTCAGTTAAATGATTTGCCCAAATGTGCAGTCTAATCATGGCACCGTCTAACTGACTCACTGAATTCACTAATCAGCTGATTCGCTGAAAATGGGAGGTACGAATCTCAGTCATGACCGATTCACTGATTCAAACAATGACCTGCTGAATGAGAGAAGACCGAATCTTGGCCTTGACCAAAAGGATTGACACTAAAGAGGACATGGATCTCTCACCACATAAAAGCATTTGAGGTAACAACTGACTAAATGAGCCTGAACCGACTCACTGAACACACTGACTCAACTGATTCACTATGAATCAGTTGCAAATAAGACCCACACAATTCTCAGATGTTTCAAACACCATAGACAGATCAACATTTATAACATCAATACAGTAAAATCTCTGTTTGTTACTCTTGAAGTTGATTATGGATGTGTCCAGAAATGGAGAAAAGTTTCAGTTTTGTAACTGTGAAGCCGGTCAGCCACAAGTGAAGAAAGGAATGAGTCAGTGCATGGCAGTGACCTTTAATGATTCATTCACCTTAGTGACTCATTCAAAAACGATTGACTCACTTGCGAATGAATCTTCTACTATGGAAGTGGAGACCCTTTATAGTAACTTTCAGGTTGGAAGGCACGTATCCCAGCGCATTCGTATGGATGAAAAACATCTCTTCAAGCTCATAATTACACTTCATGACACTTCATGACAACCTGTAAGAAGACATGTAGTCTGTCATATTCCTACTAACATCTCACCAAGCTTACACAAACACACCATGCCACTGAAGATCAAGATACCACTGGTATGAAGATCGCTTTCCATTATCTCATCAAGCTTCCACAAACACAAATTGCCACCAAAGGTCATCCATTCAAACAAAGGTTTGCTGTTGGATCTGTAAGAAGACATGAACGCTAATGGATTACGCTAATTAGATCTCAGCAGACACCATGCCACTGAAATTCCTCAGTCACTGGGGTGGCGATCCTCCCATTAGATCTATTACAAGACATGTCTTCCAAAATATTCCTACTAACACAAAACATTTCATGCTGCTTAATATCCTCTGCCAGTGGAGTGGAGCTCGCCTATTTGAACTGAGATCACTGAGACTGAAGATCAAAGATCCCCCTTTGGAGCAACTTCCACAAATACACCATGCCAGCAAAGATCCAGAGGATTTCCATTGGATCTATAAGAAAACATCTCAGCATACACCATGCCACTGGAAATCCTCAGCCACTAGGGTGGGTTCCTTCTTTGGAACCAAATTCCAGTGATCTGGTAGAAGACACATATTCCAGCACAAGCTTACGGAGGCCAAACATCTCTTCAAAAGCATCTACAAACACACGATGACCCTTTGAATGATTTCCGCTTGATCTGTTAGGAAATGCGTATTCCAACATATTCCTTCTAACCCCAAACATCTCAGTGAGGTTACACAAACACCAAAAATCCATTCAAAGGATTTCCATTGGAGCTATACAGTACAAAGAGATGAAATTTAACTTGCAATAGGATGCATTTCCAAAAGAATATACAGATTCTGAACCACACTTAGCTTTGGAGCCTTTGAATCCGTGGCCCAGGGATTTGTAAGCTGATTACGCCAAGCCATGTATGTCTTGTCAGAGTTTCTAGGTTAGGAATGAATACACAAAAGAGTCTAATCAGGAGGTGAACTGCAATCACTTGTCCAAAAAGAGCGTCGGAATGACAGCTCAAATCTCAACACCTTGGCTCAGCTCTTCCTGAATTCATGGAAATGGAAGCCTCTTTTCATAGGCTTGTCATAGTTGGATGAATTTTTGTCACTGAATCGTTAGGGACCCCACCTCTGGTTTTCCCAGCTCCAATTGAAAACTCTTTTTTTTTTTCTCTCATGGATGTGGAACTGAACTGAACTTGTCTCAGAGCCTTTTTTTGTGTGTGTGGTTGAGGAAATCTCTACCTAAGAAGCCTTCGTCTTCCTGATAAGCTCTCATTTTCATTTCCATCAAATTGGAGATGGGAGAGCGAGAGAAAAGCCCATTCTGTCCCTAATTTCCATGTGTGGTTGATCTGTGGATTACATTCTGGCAGACGTGGCAGCTATTGGAGAGCAGATGGTGTTGTTTTGTGTGCCATTCTAAGCTTCTCCTATTAAAGAGACCAAAGCAAGGATTACCTCTCCGATGAGGAATATTATTACAATCATAGGGTTTTTTTTCTTTAAAAGTGAAGCACTCTTATTCTGTCTGGCTACTGTCAAAGTGTTTCGCTTTGATGATGAAAAGAAATGAAACCTCTCTGCAAGGTCACTGAGGGAAAAAAAAGAAAAGAGAAGCCGGAAACTTCTCAAGATAAAAAAGAGAGAGAGAGAGAGAGAGTCAAGCCCTTAATGTGAAGCACACACAAATGAACCCACTGTGGATTTGCCATTCATCAGGCCAAATAAAGTGGGCAGGAGGAATTCTTTGAAAATTTCTTCTACTTTTTTCCTTTTGTTTGTTAAGCTTGGAGGAAAAGGATGATGGATATGAGGTGAAGGCCACTGAAGACATTCCTGCATCAGTTAATTTTAAAATATATTCTGGAAATATTTGCCAGGCGTAATGGCCTTTGAGCTTTACGTGCCTCAAACACTGAAATTAAAAAAAAAAAAAAAACTTAAATGGACCGTGTTCCCACTAATTAATAAGCACATCTTGTGCCTTGATGTTTTCAGATCATTATTGCAATGGCAAAATTTTCACACACTTTCAGTAACTACTGAATCCTGGTCAGGATCTCTGTATTGGTAAATCCTGAAGCAATCCCGGGAACACTGGGCATGGAGGCAGGAATACACCCTGGATACACCATGTTTTTTGAGGTGAGAGGAAACAGGAGAACCAGGACGAAACCCACATGGACACGAACGGACAGTAACCCAAACTAAGGATCGAACTGTGCTGAATGGTTAATCTGAATAAGGCAACAAACCTCAGCCTTGCTTCTCGCTTCTTCTTACCATTCTGTGTTCATTCTGGTCATGCTTTTGTGCTTATACTCTGAAGACGGCTATGCTAGAACATTCCGGCTACTCCTGTTATAAACAATATATCCAGTATATATTCACAGATTCACTTATTTTCCCCAGCAAGATTGATTTTCTATGCCGCTAAACATCTGTGTGTCTACTGGCAGCACTAAGCCCAATCTATCCAGCTTCCTTCTCTAGGGCCAACATCTCTTCTGTAGCTTTATTCAGAGCAGTGCTGCTCTCTTTACACTGAGATATTAAAGGTTAAGTGCGAGTCCCTGCTAGCTAGAGAAAGGCAGAATCATTCTGCGCCTCATAACTCTGCGTTTCTTCATTGCGCTCAGTCGGGCGCTCTTGACCCCGGTGAGACACCCAGGCTCAAGGTTAAACAGCGAACGCTTGTGTTTTTCCCACCTTTTGTAAGGGGATGAGAGTGGAGGTGCAGTGCAGTAATGTGTTCAGTTGCTGCAGCTGTTCTGGGTGGATGATAGAGGTTTTTGTGTGTGTGTGTGCGCGTGTGTGTGTGTGGTGGATGATGGATGTAGAGAAGGTAAAAGGAGCACTGCAGAGCACGTTTAGTTCCTCAGAGACCCTGAAGTGGGACAGTGAGTGGGAGGAGGCAATGCGATGGCCTGATGGATGACACACAGAGCGCTGGACAGACCGTGACAGTGATGGAGGGGGAGAAACGAGCGACGCCAGACTCACATATGAATGTTTGTGTGTGTGTGTGTGTGTGTAAAACAGTGTGTATACCTATAAAGTGTACTTTAGGGTTTGGTGCATTGCTGTATGTTTGAGATATTTCTCAGGTGTGTGTTTGTTCTTATAGGTTTCTCTCTGTGTGTGTGATAAAATCTCACACAGTGATAATGTCTGTTATATGGGATAAACCTTTTAAATAATTTATTATTTATATACATATATATATTTCATGTATTTTTTTATTTTATTATATTTCAAACAAAGTATGTATCCTCAGTGGTACATTGTGAGCTATTTTGATTGTATTTGTACACATATACACATGTATATTTATTTGATTCAAATTTTTATTTTATAAGACAAATTTACTAGTTAATTTTATCTCGTACCTGCATGAAGGAAGGCCGGTTAATACTTCGGTGTTTGTGTAACAATGCGGAGAGGGGGATTATGGGTAAGTAAACAGCAGCCCTGCACCCGCAAACCAAACAGAAGTCTTGTTATTCAGTCTCAGAACCAATTAGATCTCGCAGAAGCAACGTAGTTGATGTAAAAGCCATCAGGACATGTGCATGGTGAACAAAGAAGGCGTGTATGCGCTCTTCAGAATAAAAATGTATATGTATATTATCTTATCATCTTATTTTTCAATAAACTTTATGTTGGGTCTCTCGCTCTCTCTCTCTCTCTTTTAAATCTCTCACAAACATTTTTCTAATGTGTTTTTGTCTCTTTTTGAGTAGAATTGGATTTTGATTGTGCTGAAAAAAAAAACAAAAAACAATACAAAACATTCATTCAATCATCTTTAGTAAGCGCTTTTTATCCTGGTCAGGATGGTGGTGGATAAGGAGTGTATTCCCGGGAATGCTGGCCGTGAGGCGTGACTCTATCCTGGGAATTTTGGCTGGTTCATCACAGAGCACCACAAGCTCATCCACACCTAGAGACAATTTAGCGAAGGCAGTCCACCTCTGCATGTTTCTGGAAGGAGGGAGGAAACCAAAGAACCAGGAGTAAACCCACGCAGGACACGGAAAGAACATATGAAACTCCACCCAGTCAGTAACCCGATGCTGCGGCATGCTACCTGCTGCACCGCTGTGCCATCTTCTAATAACTTTTTGATCCCAGAAATGAACCATGCTTATATATGAGGCTCTGATAAAAAAATCAGAGACATGCAAAATAGCTTCGAGTTGTTGGTTGGTTGGTGATAATGGATTGGCCCGTATTCAACACCTCAGCCTGTATTTTGACCCCTGCTACTGATATTGATGATGAATCATTAACATAAAGCCTTAATATAGCTATGCATATGGATCCACTGCGCTCTCCCGGGTCCCCCGTGTTACAGCAGCCTGTGTATGTGTGTGTGTGGATATGTGCGAAGGGCATCAGAAAACAACTTTTTATTATGTTTTGATTGATGCAGCCATTCAGGCTAAAAGCATGCTGGGAAGCCTTGGGGAACCGGAGGCAGCAGGCCATCGCTACACAATGTAAATCGATGTAAGAGCACCCGTTAGAGCTCCAAATCGTTCACACATGCACAGAACATTCCAGCTATTTTGAGCCGTATTTGTTCATGCTCTTCAGACATCGCTCCGAGAGATCTTCAATCTCATATAAATAGGAAAATCTCGCAGTTGTTATTGACGAGGAAAGTAAAAATTGCCGCTTCTCCAGTCCTGTGCCCTTTGTATCTGTTGCTAGGACACCAGTAACCTTTCACTGTGTTTTTTTCCCTTCTTCTTCTTTTTTTTTTTTTTTTTATATTATCATGTAACCAAATACATTAACCGTCATGCTTTCTGTTTGAGTCCAGTGTTTGACAATTTTTTTAAAAGGGAAACCTTGGACAAAATAAAAAATATAACCATCTCTGAATCTTATTGTGTCATCTACTTTAGGCTTCTGTTTATTATCTTCTTTCTTTATTATAGCATTATTGATTTTAGTTCCTCAAACAACAGAATGAGGTAAAAATGGGGTCTTGGTGACCTGTGGCATGGATCTTGTTGCCAAAGGGCTGGTTTGAGTATTTTAGAAAGTCTCCTGGGATTTTCACCCACGGCTAGAGTTTACACAGAATGGTGTGAAAAACAAAAAACATCCAGTTCTGTGGTCAGAAATGCCTTGTTGATGAGAGCGGTCCGAGGACAGGTTCAAGCTGAACAGGGTGGCTATGGTAATGCAAACAACCACTCTTTACAGCCGTGGTGAGCAGAAAAGCATCTCAGAACATGTTGAACCTTAAGGTACAACAGCAGAAGACCACACCGGCTTCCATTCTTGTCAGCCAAGAGCAGGAATCTGAGGGTACAATGGGCAATGGCTCACCCAAACTGAACAGCTAAAGATTGGAAAAACTTTTTTAAAAAAATCGCTACTATACATTTTTCCTTTTTTTTTTTTTTTGGAGGCTTTTGTGGGGTGGGAAGTTTTGGAGGTTTTCAGTTTGACGGATTTGTCGACGCTGCTAACTGCTTTATTCATTACTAATCACTAATTACTAATGCCTAAATACTAATCACTGATTACTCTTGCCTAGTGGCAGAGGCATAAAAAAGATAGGTGAGGGTTCTCTAAAGTTATGCAAACCCTCTCTTGTAGGATGTTACATAAAAGAAACAAAACAATCTCTTTGAGAATCATAGATTTAACAACGAAGGCCAGAGTTTGGGTTCTCCCTGTTAAATCGCAGTTCCTCTTGAATTTTCTACTCCCTCGGCTCCAGTCTCCGGATTTGTTCTTGCAGTTGGTACATCCTTTACTTGCACGATGATGTCTGTACAGCCGCTTCTGGGAAAATTTGTACTGTAAAATTCCATGATGGACAGCGCTGATATAATCACACTGTATGAAACGTAGATCTGTAAAGCTGCACATCAACACACGCCTGCGGTGCATGAACAGAGAGCCCGTAATCAAAGGCTACTAGATGAAGCGCTTTGTTCTCACACACATCATATTTTATGCATCCTCCAATTTAACATTTTTTTAGCTGAAATTTTTCCTCCAATTCTAGCTGACATTAATGCATAATTGGCGGCCGTACAGGTTATCGGCATGTCAGATGGACACGTCTACGCTTCACCCACTCACGTCTTTGAGCTCTGCATGGGTGCGCGATCCGGTGTGTGACCACCACCTCCACCACCTCCATCCGGCCTTGCGTATCCATCAATCTGCCTCCTTCCCAACGAGATTAGAGCCCGACTTTGATCTCTCGCCTCCCGAGGTTTCAGGCCCACTTTGATGTGTTCTCTTCTAGTTAACGACGGAGGCGATAGTAGATGACAGCAACCCTTCCGGGTGATGGGGAATGAGAAAGTGAGAGAGAGGTGAGGAGCGAGGGAATGAGAAGACGTGGATGAGAAATACTCTCCAGAGTGATATAAAGCAGGACATCGGGACAGATTGATAGGTGCTCCTCTTTGGTCTCATCGAGAACCCCCTCCCTCCCTTCTCTTCCTCTCCTCCGACCCGAGGCATCTCTCTGACTGCTTCGGCATTTTCATGGGCTTTTTGTGGAGATGAGAGATGGGCCCTCTCATTTATTTCATCTTCTATAGGAGATGTTTTAAGTGCTCCTCTGGGGCAAAGAAGAGGCAGATGCTCTCTCTATATCTCTCACTAAGTCTTTCTGAGTCCCTCTTTTCTCGCTTCTTGCCTCGATGCCGCCTGCTGTGGCTTTCTGTGGGTGAATATATCCAGGTTATTAAGCCATATGTTACCCTGGATCTCCTCAGAATGAATACAATGCAACAAACATGTAATGAAACCCATAACATTTCATACAACTGATCATATTCACCATCTATAATATGTTGAATTCCATTTTTAACCCACGAACACCATTATAGATTAAAGACTTGGCCCTCAATGCTGACTAAATTCTCAGATCTGCTGGTACAGTCACCCAAACAGGTGTGATTTTGAAAATGATTCATGGTGCACAGAGCACACCAGAAGGCAAAATCGAATGCTGTTGAGCGCAGTGGCTAAGAACTAGTAGAGCGAACTGAACACACATGCGGCTGCCGGCCAATTTCTCTCTGTACAATATGTCCGAGTCCAACAGATACGCTGTGCTGCTGGCCAAAAAAAAAAAAAGGTGTAGGAAACTGCTCCGCTCCTGGGATCTTCTCTCCTCACAGCTTTCTGTACAAAGCTTCAAGCTGCATCATTTAGCAAGAATAATAAAATCTAATAAAAATCTACATTCCACCCTTTTCTCCGTTCCCAGGCATCCGTCTGCTTTTGCGACTAATTACATTCACTGTGCATGTCCGCCTCGCAAATAATGCAATTTTTTTCTGATACATTTTAATGGCGATGTTTTATCAAGGGAATTTGTGGGTATTACTAAAATGGCTCATTCTGTCACTTTTTGTGGCATGGACCATGTCTAATGAGCTATTTCGCCAATGGAGGAGCGATGGAAATTGTCGAGAACGGCGGCGGTATGACAGTCAGTGTTTCATTTTGTTCTATCCAGCATGACGTACCTTGTCACACATAAACCTTAGAACAATGGTGACGTTTATAAAGCATTGGATACAATAGGAAATCCAGCGAAGCTAAAGACGTGACACGTCCTATTTCGTTTAAGAAATGCCCAAACAAAAGTTGAACAGCGTGAGAGATTGGGCGACGAATTCTTATTCCAGCGGTGCAATGCCTGAGAGCGAGAGCGACCGGTGTAAGTTATAGAAGTCGATGAAAGACTCAGGCTATAGCAAAAGGCCTCAGACTGAAGCAAGTGGGTTCATTACGGAGATTGATGGGGAAACTCACATCTGACAAAAGAGAAGTGCAGACACATACTTCACAAAGGCTGTGGTTAAACCCGGCTCAAACCAGACCGGTCATTCAAGTTCGTGGAGAATCCCAATGGGTCAGTGGTGCATTCTCAGGGAGGGTGATCGCATTTTCAAAAGGAGTTGCACATACCAACTTGTATCGAAATGTACAAAGAGTTAAGGTTAGGGTAAAACTTAAACTTTGAATTCTGAGAGTTCACTCTTGTTTTCTGCGAAACCCGAAAGGTTTGAAACATCCGAATAGTTAACGGTTTTTAGACTGATAGTCCTCTTACTCCCTGACCTAGTCAACCAGTATGAGGATGTATTTATTGATAAACACTTCAAAGCACTTCTGTAAGCCACTCTGGATAAATGCGTCTGCCAAATGCCATAAATGTAAATGAAGGGGTTAAAACTGGCTGCTCATTCAAAGTACTGGAGAATCCTAAAGTGATGCCTAGCCAGCATGGTCACATTTAAAAGACTCTGCATGAGCTGGATCAAAATACAGTATCTGAATGGGTAAGGTTAGGATAGCAGTTTTACCTGAAATCAGAGAGATAATTCAAGTTTGCTGAGAATCCCAAAGGATCTGAAAGAGTTCAATCGAGTCTTGGACTGAGGTCCAGTCTGGCATTTGTACTTGGACTTGTCTCAGTCTCAGGGATTGGTCATGCTAAATATGGTCTTGGTCTCAACTGATATTTTGCAAAAAATAATGCCTTTTCTTTTCTCATGCACAAGTAATTGGACAAGATGTAATTCCTTCTTCTAGAAAATATAGCCTAATGATTAGTGTGATGTGTGAATATGAAGTAAAGGCGTGACCTTGAAAAGGAGCTGATGGTTTTCAGTCTCGATCTTGGCTTAGACTCCCTTTCATGTGGACTCAGTAGTTACTTGGCCTTTAACCGCTTATGAATTGGTCTTGACTTGAACTTGGTTAGTCCTGGTGTTGGACAGTGGCGGTCTGGACTATAGCCTTAGGTTCAAAACATCTGAATGGGTATGATTAGGGAAAGTGTTAAACCTGAAAGTCTTCAAGAGGAAGAGTGAACATAGTTCTCACACGCAATATATTTTATGCATTCACAAATTCGAAGCTTTTCTGAGAATCCCAAAGGTTTCCTAAACATCTGAACGTTTAAATGTAGGTTAAACCTGGTTCACAGTGAACCTGTTCTCAGAGAATCGCAAAGGGTCAGTGGTGCATTCTTGGCCATGTCAAGGTCATGTTTTAAAAAATTCACATGAGCCAACTTGTATCGAAACATCTGAATGGTTCGAGTTAGAGCTAGGTTAGGGCTAGCTCAGGGGTATTCAACTAATATTTGTAGGTTCAGCTAGATAGAAATTCTTGTTCACAAAGGTTTGGATAATCAACTAACACTACCAAATGGCAACAACACTCACATTTTAATACTTAACCATTAGTGATTAGTTTATGGCTATAAATAGAACATCATTTTAAAGCGGTTACGTCAAAAAGAAACATCTTTTTTGAATAAATGTATAATTCTCAGTCCAGTTTTTCGTCTTCGAGGACGTCATCACTTCACTAATCAGACAAAGAGTAAAAGAAATTAAAATCTAAAAGCCTGTGCAAATTCTTTCCTTTCTCAGTGATCTTCCTTCAGCTAGATAGTTTTTTAATAAATGCACATGATTAGCCACAACAGAGAACCAGAAACTGTGAGGGTTCCTGTTTAGAAAACTAGAGTCCCTGAACTACAGCCAGGTTTTAAAATTGATCGGTTCTGCTACAGTATTTTTCAAGTCCTCAGTCCAGTCCGCTGAAATATATTGCTGGCTCTGCATCCAGTCCGGGGTTCTCCAGTTGACCCCTGGGTTAGGAGGTAGTGGTAATCTTTTCTTACAAGCTCCTCCTTGTCAGGACAACAAGCCAAATTGGGGTCAGATTTATTTCAAGCAATGCATGCTAATGATATTTCGAGCTTTTCTAAGTAAAACCAGATTTGCTTGATCCTCCAGTGGACAAAAGCACTGCATGAGACAATTTGTTTTTTTAACTTTAGAATAGCATTTAGAATTTAAGGGGTAGGGGGTACTGGTTATAATCCTTTGTTTCAAGCCCCTTCCTTTTAGGACGAAAGTCCAAATTGTGGTCAGATTTGTTCTCAAACAATACATGCTCCTCTAAGCTTGATCCTACTGTGAGCAAACCTTTTGCAGGTCCTGTTCAGACCTATAAAAATGCACTTCTTCCAAAGCTAAGACTTTTGTGCAACTCTGTCCTTTCAGTAATCACGTGCATGCTCTCAAAGCCCATTAGCATGTTTTAGAGACAAAGACTCGCACGTTAAGCACTTCCATCTCCCAGCTACAGATGAGATTATTAATAGGTTGCTGGCTTGGTTAAAAGAGGCTCTTCAGTTGAATCAATGGAGCACTTGAAGGGGACGCTTTGCAAGTGGACCTGATGGTCCAGCCCTCATTGTTCAACCTAAAGGGTCTGGATTCTTTAAGCCCTGTAACACCATCTGAAGCTATTTTGTTTAAAACCATGCCAGCCGTAAGAGTCAAGGAAACAAGAATGTGTGACCTAAACTGGAGCAAGATGTTTTTAGAGAAGTACCAGAATTTGAAATGGAATAAAATCTAAGTTCAGCCTAATGGAATAAATGTTTTCAAAGGCATATATCTGCTAGAAAGAGGCCATTTCTGCAAGGCATCGCTAATGGACTTCACTTTTAGACACGAATGTAGGTTCATACTTACGGACACAAGGGAGCTTCTTCACTCACCAGGGAGACATCACATGTGTCTCCTAAGTAGTCCATAATCTGTATTCATCTTTCCCCCCCTCCTGTCCGTTGAATAATGGATTTATGAATCAGCTCCGTCAGAGCCGGAGTGACCTCAGAGGCCACGGTCTCTCCGCGGGTTGTTTCGCCGAGCGGCCTGAGGGGGCCGGAAATCATATTCTAAAGTGCGTGTCTGGGGGAGCATAAATTATTCTGATCAATATGTGAGGAATGAACGCAGCAGGTGAAATGAAAAACTGCCGAGGTGACGGAAAACGCGCAGGACCTGATGGTCTTTCATTTTCTTTTCAACCCGAGTAAACATAAAGTCATAAGGCAGGCATATTAAAAAAAAAAAGATCTGGCAACCACTTCACATTTTCAATGATAATAAGGGCAAGCGATGACAGCATGGATGCATTGTGGGATGAGCGTGAAATGCGGAAGATGAGGGGTTCTGAAAGGAAATCGATCGCCGTCTACTCTCCCGGTGAATGGAACACACAGCATACGGCCCAGGGCAAAATGAATGCTCCTCTTGACCCTTTTATCTGGGGAAACAACCTCCATCTTACGGTCCATTGGAGAAAGATGTTAACACTTCCGATGGTGATTGTTTTGAAGAGCCCTTTCATGTTGAGAGAAGAACGTGTTTGCTTAATGAGGCCTGAGAAAGTTCAGTAGTTCAAATAAAAGGCTTATACTTTCACATGGATGCACAGGATTGTAAACAAAAGGCCACCACTGAAATCGGAGGACTCGCTATATGATGCTTCCTCGTAGATCAAATGGGTTTCTCTTTAGTGAAGCTCTCCTAGTTCTCCAGGCCCCCTCGTGTTGGTTCTTTCAGCAGTCCCCCACTGCAGAATCCGAATTCTCTCAGATCTTTTAAGACACAGGAAGATGTGGGAATACCAAGGACTATCTGAGAAGACTGACTATCTATAGAGCTGCTTTCACATATGCAGTGTTAATATTTGAAAGAGAATCCTGACGTGTCAAGTCAGCCGCAAGAAGTGAAAAAGCTGTAGAGCTGCAGAAATGCAATACGTTCTTGAGATTTGGACCGATGAACAAAGAGTAAATTAAATGCTGGAGGCGACACACAAAACGTTTTAAATGAGTTATCTGTAAGCGCTGATTCCACGTTCTGCGTAAGCGCTGAGCCCTGTTGGTAAAGCGATCCATACCTTTTTCTAACCAATCACTGAAGGAGTTTTACAAGGATGTTTTCAGCCCCTCGATCAACTCTTTTTTTGCTGGTTGCTTTGTTTAATTACATGCAGCACGAAGACAAACGAAACCAAGTGGCAAACGAATCGAACGTGTCAAAAAAACCTCCCTGCTGTGGAGTTTTTCTTCCCAGTATCATGAATGAGGTAGAGTTCGTTTAAAAATAGCAAAAGTACTTTCGCCCCGGCCTCAAATTGTTCACAATGCAGTGAAAAGGGGGAAAAAAGCCATTCAACTGAGAGGTGTGTAAAATTAAGAGATTAATGTTCCACATCTGTAACAATGCAGGGAAAAAGCATAGCGGTCCACATTAATTAGAGTAATCCATCAAATGCGTCGGCCATGACGCTGCCTAATGATTGCTTTGAGAAGTTTTTAATGAGCGCTAAGCACACTACAACTCTGTTAGATAAAACAGTGACGTATCTCCACACACGCTGCTCACGAGCTTATTTTCAGCCACAGCCAAGTGTCCTTTGTGCCACAAAATAAATAGTCTCTTGCCTGCTAAATGACTCAGAACTACGATGAAAAAAAAAAAGAAAAAACTGAGAATAATGCTAAGCAGTCATTCAGCGTACGAGTGGATAATAGTTGTGATAATGAATAATAAATTCATGGCATTGGCATTGCTTTGATAATCGAAAAAAAAACCCCGTTTTTTTTCTGATTTTTGCTGTACATTTGCTGCAGCTTATCTCAATGGAGTCATCATCGGTCTGAACGCATTTCTGTTTCTGCTATTAACAGCGAAACCGTACGTTGTCAGCAGAGACATGACATGACGTTAAAGAGGGGAGAGAAATAAGAAATCGAAGCGTGAGACAAGGTAGATCATCGCTCAGTGCTGCTGCTCCGTGTATGACACGCCTGTCCGAGATTAAGGCTAAACAGACAGCCGAGGTTAATAGGAAGCGACGTAGCATTCTTTGCCTTGCCGTGATGACTGGCTCTGCAGATGCGATATGGCTGACTGGCATTGATTTCGACTAAACTCACACACACTGAACCACAAACATTCGGTTCACATTTTAGCCCTGGTCGAGTTTCATTTTGAAGAAATATCCAACTATCTCACGGACAAGTAAAGAGCTCAAAAGTTAGCTCAAAGCAAAACACGAAGAGCTTCTTTTCTCTCACTTTCCATTTTCTACCAACATTCATCATCATATTTATAAGAAATCCAACAATTACAGCGACCGTCGGACGCCGAGTGCAATGCAGCTATACGACACAGTCGCTCTTAGTTACGGCAGAGACTCGGCTCGGCTAGTTATTAGCATCCGTTAGCAGTTATGATCAGTGGTATCAGAGTGGAAGCTGAAGCTTTGGAAGCTGATCTGTTTGAGCAGGGCGCAGAGATGCGGAGATGAGACAGCTGGTCAGACTACAGCACTAAAGCGCCGCTGCATCGCCCTGTTAAGCTAGAGTCTTTCTTTAGCTAAAGATGAAATCCCACTGCAGCACTATCAGTGTAAATCATAACTACTTTACAAAATAAGTCCTGAAGTTCACATGGTTAATTCTAAAGATTAACATGCAAGTCGTTCAGGGTGGATTTCTCCTTTAACATCCTTGATTATTAGCTCTGGAGTTAGATCATTGAGGTGGATCTGGTGCAGAGAGAGAGAGAGAGAGAGAGAGAGAGAGAGAGAGAGAAAGTTTTTAAATGTCCTAGCCCTGCAGGCCTTGAGTCTGAGACCTCAGCATTGCAGCTTCTCTATTTATTTATTACCAAGGGCCAGCATACATAACCCTCAATCAGCTTAGCATGACAGGGATTAGCCACACGGACCATGTTTTAGGTATTGCTTTGTGGCCTCTGCTCTCTCTCATGGATAATCTCATCCCTGGATTGGAGCTAGCTGAATTTTGATTGGACTTCGTCTCGCAATCCACATTTCAGCAAGATCTTTGCCAAGACTCGATTGTGAATCCGGACCAGCTAACTTTATAGAAGGAGTCACGCTGATGCCTCAGAGAGAGAGAGAGACTGTTTGAGTTCAGAGGCTCCTCATGCCACAATGAAACACAGTTCAGCAGGGCACGGGGCAGGACGCATTAAAATTAAGCCCTTAATGCATTTGCGCAGGGAGCCAGGCGAGGATCAGATGAGATGAGAGTTGGCGTACATATTCACCGCGTGCTCGGGGCGCCAGGGTGATTGAGTTAGAACGGACGTCATGTGAAATGTCACCATCTGCCTCGATGCCTGATCCCAAACCAATTTAAAAACCGAATCCCCTCCCTTTTCCCCCCACGTCTCAAATCCACCAGCAATTATAGATCGGGCTAATTAGCCGACGGTCTGTGACGGGCAACAGCCAAGGTGACGCTTTCAATTTCACTCGCAACCATGGAAATCAGGCCTCGAGGATTACGTTCCAGTCATATCGAGATGTGATAGCAGATTGACACTGACTATCTTTAAGTAACACATTATGTCTTAATGGTTAATCCGTGTTATAGACCAAATTACAGCTGAATCCAACCTGACAGTTAGATTTAACCGACTCGGGAGGACAAAGATTACTCAATATTAGTCAATACTTGACATTTCCCAGCTGCTATTGTACGATTTCCCCAACAATCTCTTTATTTTGGAGAACTTCTTTCCCTGATACTGAACTGCAATGTATTTTATATTGGCAAAAAGTTTGTGTACCCCTGACCATCACATTCATAATGTGCTTTTTTCACATCCCATTCCACATTTATTCCCTCTTTGCTGTTATAATAAGCTCCACTCTTCTGGGAAGGCTTTCCACTAGCCTGGCTGTGGGGATTCCACGAGCGCGGCTGTGGGGATTTGTGTTCATTCAGCTACAAGAGCGTTAGTGAGGTCAGGCGCTGATGTTGGGATGTCGAGGAGGTCTGGGGTGCAGTCGGTGTTCCAGTTCATCCCAGAGGTGTTCAGTGGGGTTGAGGTCAGGGCTCTGTGCAGGACACTCGAGTTCCTCCACTCCAACCTTCACACACCATGTCTTCATGGAGCTCGCTTGGCCCAAAGCCCACATGTGAGTGTGATGGTCAAATGTACACCAACTTTTGGCCATATAGTGTCCTCTTACCAATTCAGTTCTGTTTGTATAGCACTTTTAACAATGGACATTGTCACAAAGCAGGTTTACAGAATTAAATACATTCAGGATATAGATTCTAAACGTATGAATTTATCCACAATGATGACGGTGGCGAGGAAAAACTCCCTGAGATGATATGAGGAAGAAACCTTGAGAGGAACCGGGCTCTCATCCTGCTGACACCGGATAGTCACCACTGAGGTTGAAGCCAGAAGAAGAATGTTTTGCATTTTAATACTGCAGACAATCTCAGTCTGCATTTTTCTACCAGGCAAGCTAACTATGCTAATAAAACTAGCTGCCAATTTCCTGGCTGAGCAAATGATATTTCTCTGAATGTCATAAATCACAGGTTTAGATTAATGCACTCGCTCTAATAGTTTTCTGGAGTAACAGCTCTTTCAGAGGGACTTGCATGGAGGACACTCCACATAAACAGATTACAGAAACGCGTGTACCTGTTGATATGGTGAAGGTTTCTGTAGGAAGATATTTATTAACATTTATGGAAGGAGTCTCCAGTGTCAGGACAGAGGAGTTCATGTTTTTTTTTTTTTTTGCGGTTTCTTGGTATCACGAAAAGCTCTGTTTGTATTTTTTTGTCTTATTAACTTCAAGAGAGAGAGAGAGAGAAAGAAGAGAGAGGCTGACGATGGAATGACCGTTAACAGCTGCTATAACAGAAGCAAGAACAGGAACTAACTTGTTTCACAAACATTAAATGTAACTGTAAACGGATAAAAAGTATGAAGCGTTGTTAATTAATAAAATGAAAGATTATAACTGTCGGGAAATTTGCTGTGGAATGTCCTGAAGTGTTTTATTTCTCTTATACCACAGCAATTTGGTAACGAGCACAAGCGTTCATTTATTAAAGAATGGCACGGCATACTTTTTTATCCCTTTATAGTTACGTTTAATGTTGTGGAACGTCTGGAAAGCAAGTTGACTCCACATGTAAGAGATTCGGCTTCAAAATTTCAGTCCTGAACGTAATGCGCCGTCTTTAACCTGCGAACAGTTTGCTCGAGTGGAAGACGATTGCCTCACTTTGTTGCAGCTGCTAAATCATCAGACGGCGGCTCACACAGCTCGTGACCTGAAGGTTTAAAGATCCCAGGACTGCCAGAGAGCCAGTGCTTGGGTCCTTGAGAGAACCATTAACCCTCGACTGCTCAGGTCTGTGCCTGGGTTCTTGTAAGAAGTCCTGCCTCACATTGGAAGTCACTCTGTATAAAGGCATCTGTCGAAAGAATAAACGATTATCTTCTGTAAAAGAGAACATTTATTGTAATAAGAGGAATCTGTACATCATATGAACTGCATCGAGTTTCCACACCTCCAAAAACACATTTAAAACAGCAACATCGGGTGTACGTGTTTTCAAGAATATTTAGTCGTGTTATGTAATATAAATATTTGGTACAAAATATCACAGAGCAAAGTAGTACATGGACATCATCTACTCTCCCAAAAAAACCACTGCGACGACGCACTGTTTCATAAAACCACTTTTTTTTTTTTTTTTTTTTTTTTTTTTAACGACATGGGTTAGCATCACCTTTATTTTACAGTATACCACTGACAAAGCACGGGAATATTGCAGGTGAACTCTGAGCGCCTAAACCACAAATATTTACCCGCTGCTCGGAAGCTGACTACAATCATATGTATATTCTTTAAAAAATAACCTCTTTTCATCCCCTCGATAACGGAGGCGGCGAATGCAATTCCAGACTCATTTTCGTGGCTGGCGCAGAGGGCAAAAATATAAGGGCGGTGATTTATTTTAACATCCTAGTCATAACTCAACATCGGACCGCTGCGATTATCATTCAGAGAGGGGATGAATCATCTGGGGTGTTTTTTTATTACTAACAAAAACAGCACAGAAGAGGAGAGGAACAGTGCAGGGATGTGGTTATTAGCACGCGTAGCACACGCGTGAGTAATACTCATAGATTTGGATGTTCGAAAAAGGACACGGATTGATATTTCTGTCAATTTTCTTCTTCAAAAAATCTAACTGGTAGGACGCGCTTGGAAATGAACGCATGTGATTTTTTTTTTTGTTTTGTTTTGTTTAGCACGAGGTGATTTTGTAAATAGGCTTCTCGTGTAAGGGAATGCAAGATGGTGGGATGGAGTTGAGACGTGTGCCAAAATGCGAGTCACATTTCCTGCCTATGAGCGAGTAGATAATTGGAAGCTTCTGGCATTTTCTCCAGTAGATGATGAAAACGGGTGCCAATCACGAAAACACCTTTTACCCGAACCAAATTTCTGAAGCACCATGTCTGCTCGGAAAGCACTGACAGATGTATGTACATCAAAAGTAATACTGAAAAGTCAAAAAAAAAAACCAAAAAAAAAAAACCAAACAACAACAAAAAAAAAAAGCATACAGATGACTGAGCTAATCAGAGCTCCAGGATCGTTAACGCCTGCTAGCGTAGACGCCGCTGCAGTGGAGTGTGAGCTGGCTGTTCTTGCACTGCAGCTGCACGTTCCACAGACGCGTCGCGCAAGAGTTCGGTCCCTCGTGAACCGGGTGGCTTTACACGCTCGGGCGTTTCTCAGGAAGAAGTCCAGAAACGATCCGTATTCCGCGCCCTTCCTATTTCAGTGATGTCAGTTTTCACGTGAGATTATCCGAAAAATATGCCTCGCCGTGACATCTTTCATTCCAAAGAGCTGCACGAGTCAACAAGTTAGGTTACGATTCCATGTTTTAAAGCGTCTACTTTGCAGAAGATCAGCATCTGTGAGACGTCTTCCTGTCTGCTGGATCGAGTTGGGGCGAAGGAGAAGGGCACTTTGTAAGAATTCCACTTTGTAAGAAATACAACGCTTGGTAAGAATTCCGTTTTCAGGAAGCGGAGGCGTGTTAGGAGTCCCACTCGCTCTCGTCGGCCCCGTACATATCGGCGAGCTTTCTGAAGCGCGGCCCCCACTCGTTCAGGTAGCTGTAGTCGTGCGGCGATTCGGACGATCCCGAGCCGAGCGAGCTGAGCGATTCGGCGACCGAGCCCTCACCCTCGTAGGCGTAGGTGGCCAGAGAGTCGTAGGGCGGCGCTGCAGGGCTGCTGTCGTGCTCCTGAACGCGCTGCGTGATGAAGTTCCTCACGTCCGAGTTGTCACGGGAGGTCACGGCTGTCCGGCGCAGAGGAGGCGGTGGGTACGGCGGGTCGGACGGCACGACGTCGCGTCTCAGTTTGCTGCTTTCCTCCATGGCCTCCGGGTGGCGCAGCGCTCCGATGTCGAACGCCTGCGTGTCCTCCTCGCCGCCGCCCTCGTCGTTATAGCTCACCACGTTGTCCCTGACGTCCTCTTTGGAGATGATCAGGGGTTCCTTCTTCTTCTGGCGCTTCAGAGCAGCAAACAGCACAACAATCACTGAAGAGAGAGAGAGAGAGAGAGAGAGAGAAAAAAAAACCAAACACACGCGCATACAGAGTGAGTGGGATGGATAATAGACAAGTGACAAAGAGGCAACGTACGTTACCCCAGCAGCGTTAGTCAATTCACAGTCTTCAAGCGATGTGGACTTTCAATCGTTTTTTCTTTTCTTTTTTTTTGTTTTACAAATACAGCTTCGCAAACTGTTCCATTAACTCTGGATGAGTAGGAGAAACAGCCTTGGATGCAAATTCGAAGGCCGAAAGATACAAACAGCAAGACTGAAGTAAAGAAAAAAAAAAAAAAACAGTTTGAGCTGAGAGTAAATCGCTGCTCAGGAACAGGCAGGCGTGAATGGTGCGCTTTACCAATAAAACGCTCGGGGTGTGGATGATGGCGTGTCACCTACACAACAGAGCGGCTGCTCGCGGCACACGGAGAAGGTCCACGGCGAACACACGCCAAATCGTCTTTTATAAATCCACTCCAGTGTGATATTTATTAAATATCACTGAAAATTCGCAGCACTGAAGCAAATCTGAAGTCTGACATACAAAGTTATAGGATTTCTCTTCAGATAAAAAAGAAGAAATAATATGGCTGTAATTTGAATGGATTTGAAATCTATTCTTTGTCATGGCCTGATTGAAAGTCTAACGGCGTGGCGTTTATCAGTCTGGAGCGTTTAAGCGTGCCAGGGCTTTTTTGCGTGCTTTCGCTTTACTTTGCATTCTGACCAGACGCGCACTTTTCAGACCACCCGAGTAGTAATTAATGTAATGTTGGAGCAGACAAAGGCTCGGGCTGACAGGCGGAGGGGTGCGAGCATGACGGAGAGAGAGCGCCGTCTCCTTGACAGTGAGGCTGAAGGATGAGTGCTTCGTAACAGCACGGACAGGAGGATAGACGGATGGAGCGAGGGATGATCCGACTGCTAAAACCGCAGAAACACAATGCCTCTGCTGGACTTTTGCCCCAGAGGAGGAAGCGCTAATTTGACTGGAGACTTCGGGAGGGAATGCAGTAATGTCGGATTATCGCTGCGTTAGCGCGTCACATCCACACAGTCCCTCAGAAGCCGCAGTCACCTCGGTCGCCTTGGTTACATAAACAGTGTATATCAAATAATATCACGGTCTTCACATTTGTACCCCGCGGATTTAACCTCACGGGAAATGATTAAGGCGGCAGATGTGTTGTTCTATTTTTACATCCAAAGATCAAAATGACCTCCGGGAAACGCGTTAACTGACACTTGATTAGCTATGCAAGTTATCACCTAATTAATTAGTCGATGCTGAGTGCATGCATGCTAGCAACATGTGTCAAGACTCACTTCTGCAGTCATTTTAAGCAAAAATATTAAGCTGCTTTAAGTTCAGTTTCCTTTATTAACTTTATTTCAAACCTGTACTTTAAACATTGGAGTTGCTCCCATTCCATACGTCTGTGTATACGAGTGTGTATCAGCCGCCACTGTTGCTTGTGGGCGTGGAATTTTTACATTTACGCATTACAGCCTCGTTTTCAGATTAGATTAGCAAAGCTAACGACTAGCTACGTACACTCGCCAAAGGCACCAACAGTCTCTGCTACCTGCTCCCAAGCCTCGTTTTTTTTTTTCTTTGCCACGTCTCTATACACGTGTAGTTGGAGGATGTATATGACTGGATAAAACAAAATCACGGTTATGTTTTTTTTTTTTTTTTTTCATTTTTGAGAAGTTATGAGCGAGGAACTTTTAAAAACATCGCGCCATAGGAAGTACTGGAGCCAATCGTTTAGATCTGTCGCTTGAGAAAATCTCAATTCAGATGTCGCTTGTTGTGCTGTCGCTGAAATCGCGGCTCTGAAAATAAACTGTCGTCGAACGCAGGGGAACTCGTCGCTCTGAAATCTCCCTCACTACAGATCTCATACCTTGTGCATGAGGGCGAGGTCATTCTAGCAGAAACCACGCCCATCAGAATAAAATGAACAGATTATCATAGTGACCTTTGCGTTGATTTACAGTGACGCATGGATCTAAGGAGAAACATGAGACGGAACCATGTTACTGAAAACAGAGCCACCTTTTTTTCCCCCTTTAATTTGTCACTGCTTTTTTGTATTTCCACGTGATACTTACGGAGCAGGATGAGTACGCAGAGTAGAATAGCCACCAGCGCTCCGGTGCTGAGTCCGGCCGTGCCGCTCAGAGCCTCAGCGTTGCACATCTCCATGTTTCCGTCTCGGTCGCAGGTACACACGCGCACCGTCAGCGTACCTGTGCTGCTCATCATGGGGGGATCGCTGTCCGAAATCACCACGGCAACCAGGTGCGTGCTTTTCTGCGCCCGCCGGAAACCCGTCCGTCGCGTGTAGATGCCCGCGGTGTTGTCTGCGGAAAACAAGGACGAGCGCTCAGCTGGGGATACAGCGGGGCTTATGAGTGCTGCGTGAGCGGGCGTAAATCTCCAAAAAGCCCCGGGCTGGAGCAGTTCCCGATTGCGTTCTACTTCCTGACGCTGCAGTCATAAAGAGGAAAGGAAAGGAAATAACTCACCGCCGTTGTCTCGCACCGAGAAGTTGGCCTTCACCGAGCTCTCTGGTGCCAGCATGAAGAAGAAGCGGTGGCCGCCTGACGGCTCGTCCTGATCCACCGCCGTTATCGTTTGGATTTTCTAAGACACGATAAAGAGCACTAATTGAAAAAAATGGTTTCTACAAAAGGAACCACACCCACACACACACACACAAACTGTGACTTGCTGACTTCATTTAAATGGAAAACAACGGTTGAATTGTCCTTAATGGCTATTGTGTAATTTGTACTAATTAGCGTCACATATACAAATCAATTACATTAGAGTTTCAATGAGCCGTGGTGTTTGTTTTCCACAAATCATTTTTAATCAGGTTTGTAGATGCAGTAACATATTTTACATTTATTATGTCTTTTCCTTCCTGTGTCCTTCCTTCTTCACTGCTCACACACACACACACACACACACACCCAGAAGAGCTCTCTTAGGAAGTCAGGATAGCTATCGGCTCAGAGATTCAGCCCTGAGTTGTCTTTAGTGTGGTTAGCAAGGGCAACACCAGGTTAAATGCCCTCGTTCAAGGACACATCTAAAATTTAATCAGCAATCCTCCAGTGCTTAGTGTGTTTCTGCCCGTCGGGCATAGCAACCGGACGGACTCTTCACCTTCCTGCCCTTCGGTGGCTCCCAATCAGCTTTTCATTATACACTAGTCAAACGTATGACTCACTCTTCGTGAGCGTATTCCCGATTCACTTACTAAAAGACTCCCGAGCGTTCGACGTGCGGAGTCGCTATCACTAAGAGAACAGATAAGCTGGTCGGTGTTTGGGAGTCGGGCGTCGCCCGGAGGTGGGCGGATCGTTGACCTGTGTGATGACGGACAGCAGGGGAGGTGTGTGGAAAAGTAGTTATTATAAAGCGCCTCTGATAAGTGACAGCACCTGTCATCCGGCGCGACACTTAATCTCATCAAGCATGACAGAAAAAGGTCTCGGCGTCTAATCCACCGGGGCAAAATACTCATCGCAGATCCATATCTCCGTCCGGAGGTCGCGTCGTGTTCAACAAACCACACTCGTCTCGTAGCTTCTTATCTCTAAATTGACACGGTGGCCCCCGGTGAGAGACGTTCACGTCTGCTAAAAGAAGGCACTTTACCTGGCCAGATTTAGCGTTTTCACACACGAAGGTCTCGTAGAAGGAGGCCAGCGCCGGCGGGTTATCGTTCACATCCAGTACACGGATATACACGGGCACTCGACTCGTCTGCTGGGGGTTATCTGGGGGAAAAAAAACACACACACACACACACACACGCGTGCACACACACACACACGCGCGCACACACAAGCACGCACACAACGTCCACTTAAAAGCAGCATGAAAGAGAGACGGTGAATAATTTTTCAAGTTAACAGCAGACACGTATTCATTATTAGTAATTATATTTACCGCCTTTTGAATATAATTAATTTCTGTCAAGCAGATGTACATAATTTAATTCTGTTATTTTTAAATTCCGGATTCCATCTTTTCAACATTAACATGACACTAATGAATATTTGGCCATGAGGAGCTTTAGTTAACTCATATCTAGCCAGTTAATCTAATAAGTATGGAATGAAACACTCGGTGTCGTGCTGTTATCAGAAAATATTCAATCAATGAAGGGATGGAATAATGAAGAGGAACTCCTGTTAGCGTCAACTCCTGTGTCCCGAAGATGTCCGAAGATTTACAGCTTACAGCTTTACCTCTGACACTGGAGACTCCTTCCGTAAAAATGGGACAGAAACACATTTCTCCGTATCAGTGATGATATGCATTTTTAACCCGTTTAAGTGCAAGTCCCCGTGGATGAGCTGTTACTATAGAAACGTTAATGTATTAGAACGAGCACATTAATATGAACCTGGGACTTGCAGCTGCTCGACTGTCAGGAAATGAATCAACAGTCAGAATCGAGGGTTTACCAGCGCTGAGGTATAACGTTGATCGAATAAACCCCAGTTTGATAATATCGTAAGCTGAAGTAACGAGGTTAGCATTAGGAAGATGACAGTACATTTTATGCTTGAGTGACATACAAAATGATCTCCAGGTGTCTTTTTTTATGCTTTTTTTCTATTTTTTTTTTTTTAATATAGACTTTAATCAAAAGTTTCGTCTTGTTTAAGGTTCTGACAAGAAGCCAGAATCCTCGCTACGCCCTTGTGTGTCCCGTTTCTCCGTTTCAGTCTAATGTCAGTGTGATATTTTGACAGATGAAAATGTGTGTGCATGACTTACTGAACTCGGCTGCGATCACAGAAATATTGTGCCACGCAAGGTCTTCTCGGTCAAGAGGCTTCTGCAGGAATATAGACCCGTTCCCAGCGTGCACGTTAAATATCCGGTCCACGTCTGTGTGCCGATCAATTGTGTACCTGGAAATGACACCATCCTCTGAATCAATACTCCTTAGCGAGGAGCGCTGTTGCTGTGGAGCTGCATACTGAACGAAGAATAATGCTTCCTACAAGGTAACTTCACGTTCGCTACTAAACACGGGCTGCTGCCTGGAGAACACGGGAACGGGTGACAGCTTCGAGAAGCAGAACTGATTGCGTCCACTGAGCCCGAAGGCCGCTTGCAGCCTGTGCCCATTTGTTCTCGGCTCAGTGAGAGCTTGCAATATTGCTCTTTCAGACGCAATCATTCAGAGGGATCGCTCCATTTGCTAATTATCCTCCTGATGTTCAGCAAGACCGCGCTGCCCGATCACGATGCCCCGGATGTCTGATAATTACCTGCCCTGAAGTCCTGCTCCCTGTCCACTGCTCAGCTCTTTAATTGTACTTCTTTCTCGTCGCTCTTATTTACCCCCATCTCCGGAGGGGAGCAAATAAAGGGCCCATTTATTGTAGAAACTAATATCTTCATTTATTTTCATAATGGAAGCTTATTACGCGTAATTCAATACGAAGTAACAATCGGGGGACCTTTCGAATTAAAAGAGGACACAAAGCGGATATGTTTGCTCTGCGCTCGCATTCAAAACGCATAATGCCTACGGAGCCCTGCAGGTGAAGGTCATATAGATTGATGGGGACGGACGTTTCAGAATCTCACCCACTCACATGAAGCCTTTTGTACACACAGATAATGTGAAAAATTAGAAAGAAAAAAAAAGGAGAAGTCTCTCAGAGATGCTTCGGAGGAAAACAAACTACAGCATGGGAATTCAGCATGGCCCACACAAGCTGGCGGCTTTATTACTCTTATTATTATTATTATTATTATTATTATTATTATTATTATTATTATTAAGAAAAAAAAGAAGAATCTATTATAATGGATTATACGAATCAAAAGGACATCCTTGTAAGATCCGGCTCAACACAGATGTTTACTGCAGTGCGTACGACTCCACCTGATTTCGGTAATTAGGCTTGCTCATTATGTAGAGAGAGCGCTCATTACTGAAATCAGGTGCTCCTGTACAGGGGACTCGGAGTGTTAGGGTGTAAAATGTTCACGCTGTAATAACTTAGTCTAAAAATATGACGGTTTCAGGGTATCTGTGGTGTTATAATAAACACATCAGCAGGGGGCGAAGTCTCTGTACGTCCTCATGGGTGTGTACATGCTGTTATATATATAACAGAAAAGATCCGATGGAATCTGACGCGTTCTTCTTTCTGAGAACGATGTTTTCGAGATCGAGACATTTCCATAAGATTCTTTGGTTTAAATGGTTTGGTTTAGTTGCGGTCAGCGTTGGCGTGTTCTTCTGCGCGTTCGATAGCTGAGGCAGCAGCGTGTCTACGTCCAGGGCTGCGCGATACGATGTGATGATATAATAACAATATCGTGATAAATTATGTCACAATACACTTTGCGGTATACTGTCGCAGATATCGTGATATCTGAATTTGGATTTCATCTTCAAATTTTGTACTGAATCATTAAATTGCAAAATATGAACATTTTTACAGTTTTTTTTTACATTTCTCATCCTTTTCGTCCTTTAAATATTATTTTGTAGACACTCACCGGTTTTTCAGGTTTTTTTAAACATAAATTCAAGACTACAGTTTTGCTGTAAGTTTCGATGGAAGCAAACGTGGATATATCGTGATAGATATCATCTTCAGGAATCGTGAGATGATATTTTTGTCATATCGCCCGCCCCCTACTGAAAACGCTAGCGCATTATACAGACAAATTTGCAGGACAGTGACAGTAACTGTAACAGAGACAGCTGAGCTTAAATGCTTACTTGACCGGGTTGCGGCGCGCGTCCTGATCCACGGCGCTGACCGACCCGACGGCGGTGCCCACGGCCGCGTCCTCTTTCACCTCCATCACGTAACTGGGACGCTCGAATCTCGGAGGCTCGTCGACGTCCTCCACGTTTATCCGCACCGTAGTCAGGTCTTTAGCGTCCACGCTGACGAAGCGCGGGTCCGGGTGTGTGTTGCGCACCTGCACCTGCAGCGTGTACGACTTCTTTTTCTCGTAGTCGAGAGGCTGTGGAGAGAAATAAAGCGCCTGCGTTGTGTTCTCAGCTCATGCGGGACAATACGCAGGCCTGCTGTGCTGAGGTAAGTCATTATTTCACAGCACGGATTCTCTAATGAGATGGTAGTCAGGGCTGCGCGCGCAGCAGGTGGGCGAAAGAAACCAGCTTTACCTTTCTGACGCTGAGGAGGCCATTCTGAGTGGTTCTGTCAGCCGTTATAGAGAAAGCGTCCAGGCCGTCTCCGCCCACCACCGTGTAGTCCATCGCCGCGTTCGGCCCGATGTCGGCGTCTAAGGCTCGGACCTGACCCACCTCGGTGCCCGGCTCGCTCAGCTCGGGAACGCTGAACTGATACACACCTTAAGGGAGGAGATCACATGCCTCGGTTTCTTCTATAGACATACAGCATGTGCTCTTATTTTTAGGTTTGATAAATAAAAAAAAAGGATGATAAACATGCAGAGCTGGACAAATCACTGCTCGTTTTTTTTTTTATTCGTAGATGCCCGGTGGACAATTAGGTTCAAAAATGCAAAAAAAAAAAAATCCTTATCAACTTTTGCGGAAGTTTTAATTTGACTGTATGTTTAAACGTAACACGTTTTGTGATGGACCTCAATCAGAGGAGACACGATCATTTTTCACCTGGAGGATTTATCCACTTTCTGACACAAACAGGCCGTTCTTTGATTTTTCATTTTATTAACAAATGACACTTCATACGTTTCATCCGTTTATTGTTGCACTTAATGTTGTGGAAAGTTACTTCTCGTTCTCCTTTACGTTATCGCAGCTACAAACAATCGTTCCCTCTCCAGCCTGTCCTTTTTCTCTCTCTTGAAGTTAATAAGACAAACCTTTGCAGCTCGCTACCGAGAAACCGGAAAGCTAAAAAAAAAACTCCTCTGTCCTGAAGATGTCTGAAATCTTACTGACCTTTACAAAGCACTGACACTGGAGACTCTACGTAAATGCTAATTAAGCATGTCCTTACGGAAATATTCACCGTTTTGCTTTGTTAAATAACACCATTTTAAAAAAAAGGCTTAGATTATGTGGAGCATAATCTCTTAATACAGAAATAGACTATTGACTATAGACGTTACTATAGAAACGATAAGGTATTACCACGAGGGCATTTATGTGAATTTGAGAATTCCTGAACTCGATCGTTTCTCTTAGTCTGCAATAGTGCACTGAACTAGCTAGCGATTTTGCAATGCGTTGCTACAACATGTTAGCTATGACTTTCAGCCTCGTTAGATTCACACTTCTACTGTCAGTGATAAATGTATACTTTCTCCACCCCTGATGTGGTTGTTTGATTTGTATTAATTTGCTGAAGCACGCTGATGAGTTATTCTCTGTCATCCAGTGCGCACAGACTCCAAATTCATGAGCTAAATCCTAAGCAAACAGCAGTGAGTGGTGTGTTGAGAGTTTCAGCTTCACGGTGTGTGTTGGAGCGCAGTGCTGCTGCCTTACTCTGTGCAAACTGAGGAGGATTGTCGTTCACATCAGTCAGCGTGATGTTGACTATAGTGGAGCCCGTTAAGCCGCCTCTCTGGCCCGCCATGTCCTTGGCTTCGATCACTACCTGGTAATGCTCCCTCTGCTCTCTGTCCATGTCCGAGGGCCCTAAGGCAGTCCGGATTATGCCTGAAGGAAACACAGGTCTGTGTGGGTTGCTTGGTTTTTTTTTTTTTTTTTTTTCTCACACTCACACACACACACACACACACAGAGAGAGAGAGAGAGAGAGAAAGAGAAATGCACTTCGTTCTGTTTTTCTGTGAAAGCTCTGTAACGTACTGATCATCATTATGTGCTATGGAGACGGTTTAAAGCTGCGTTTGCTCTGCAGCACGATGATGATCTCGGAACTACGAGGCTCTGGGGAAAGAGCTAAAACCCATAGTTGTGATGGAAACGTGGTTAAAAACCTCGGTGCGCTGCGGCGGCGCAGAGCTCGTTGCGTGCATGCTGACCCTTATGTTGCCTTGGAGATCGTAATTGGCATCAGTAGCCTCTGCTGGGTTGCAGCTGCAGGTAGTGAATTATCTGGGCCGAGGGATAAAGGCGGGTGCTGTGGCGCTGCTTTCTGCAGCCGAGCCAAGCAGACTGTGTAGCACCGAGGCGTTCCAAATCGTACAGTGCATGTAAAACCTCTAAGTCAAACATAACTCTGTAATCCAGCCTACCAAATGAATTTAGAGTCCGTGATTTCAAAATGAAAATCGGCTTGTAACTGAACTGAAACACACGTAAAAAGAGCGAGTGTCAAGCTATTCCACTGAGGGCAATAAACTCAAGGCTGTACCAGATACAGCGGCATCGTCAAATATCGGATCATATCATCACAGATACAGCGGCATCGTCAAATATCATATCGTATCATCACAGATACAGCAGCATCGTCAAATATCGGATCATATCGTATCATCACAGATACAGCAGCATCGTCAAATATCGGATCATATC
>CM074936.1:1615841-1630844 GCA_037576815.1 Pangasius larnaudii | reverse complement strand
TACAGCAGCATCGTCAAATATCGGATCATATCGTATCATCACAGATACAGCAGCATCGTCAAATATCGGATCATATCATATCATCACAGATACAGCAGCATCGTCAAATATCGGATCATATCGTATCATCACAGATACAGCGGCATCGTCAAATATCGGATTGGATCATCACAGATACAGCGGCATCGTCAAATATCGGATTGGATCATCACAGATACAGCGGTTTTCAATCGTTGCCTTATGAATTGAAATCGTTTCACATCATGTAGAAGCCTGAAGTTTACAACTTTTAGTTATTAATCTACCAAACAGATTTTTTTACATTGATCTAAGTGTAATATTGTTGGTACCTAAAAGGAGTTTCAAAGTGACACCAGGATCTGAGAAAACGCTAGAAAACAAAGAATGTGTCATAACTGCAAATGGTCATAAAACTGTCACAGATGGCTGCTGGAGCAGTTCATCTGTTACATCTCATAAAAAAGCGCACTCCAAATCCAAGTCCAGGGTCTGCTGTGTTTTTTTCCCCTCTCTCTCTCTCTCTCTCTGAACGGCACGATTAACCTCGGGTCCTGATGGATATATCGCTTTTACGACTTACACGCATACCGTCGTCCGAGTCACATCTGGGCTCGCCCGTATCGCTGTTAAGCTGGACGCTAATCTGCTGCATGAGCTTTTTGTGTTTCTGTTTAAACAAAGACCTCTGCTGGAGACGGTCCAGGGTGCACATTAAAATGATTAAACTGCTTTGAGTTGGTTCGACTAAAGTGCTCGAGTGGGAGGGCCATAATGCAAGCCTTTCACATTACTGAAGTACTCTCCTGCTCTACCTTTTTCATTCTCTTTCTCTGTGCAACGTACAGTATTTCTCTCTCTCTCTCTCTCGATCTCTCTGTGTCACATTATGATGAAAGCACACCACGCTGGATGGACCATCTGACCTGTGTTTGACTCGACGGAGAAGTACGGGTGACCCTGGCTGATGCTGTAGACCAGTTTTGCGCTCATGCCGAACATCTCGTCGTCTGCGTCGTGGGCCGTCACCTGAATAACCGAAGTTCCTTAGAAAACAAAACAAAAAAAAAAAAAACAAAGATCAGTGATTTAGAACAGTCTTTGACTTTCACTGTAATAGCTGGAATAGTCGTTTAAATCAGGGGCTGCTTGACTAAAATGTGAGTCCAGCTGCATAAACTTGCTCGTTTACAGTCAGTTTTTATTGCTTAACCATTAATGATTCTTTTACGGCTATGAATAGGACTGTAACGTGTGTTTAGATGAAGCAGTGCATCTTTGTATTTATTGAGAGGAATCCGAAAATCATAGTCAAAGTTTGTAGCATGTGTTGAATAAATACGTTTTTATTGGTTATACGTATTTATATTATATTTCGAGTTATATTTTGTTCAAGTTACCAGTTCGCGTTTTGACTAGAGCCATGAACTCTGAACGGATGAGATACGTCTATTTTGAATTTTGATTAAAACGCATACTTCTCTGTCCGGTATTGTTAAAAAACAATTCAACTTTTTAAAAAACGACCCACATGGTCAGTTCGCAAATCAGACCAGAAGGGGATCGTAATGGCTAGTCTCTAGTTAGCTAGTTTGCATAAATGTGATTAGCTAATTTACATAAATGCATGTAATTGAAGAACAATTGTTGTTGCTAGAGAAGTTGTGATGTTTAAAAAATTCGAGCTGATTGTGTCCGTTACAGTATTTTTTTCAATTAATTTTTTTCTGGACTGCAAAAAAAACAAAAAAAAAAACAACAACAAACATTTGACGACCCCTGATTTAAACCGTGAGCAGAAAACAGCGTACCGATGTGCGACCTCTCGGGGACGCTAGCTGTGTAAACCTCCTTCTCAAACTTGGGCTCGTTGTCGTTGATGTCGTGCAGTTTGACGATGAACTCGGTCTCGGGTTCTAAGGGCTGGCCGTTCTTCTTGTTGACAGCTTGAGCTCGGAGCGTGTAGGATGGCTTCTCTTCTCGGTCCAGGCTCCGCGTAGCATGCAGATCGCCCGAGTTTGCATCTATCACGAAGATGGTCCCGGCACCTTCGCCCGTCAGGACATACATCACCGTGCCGTCTCCTCGATCCATATCGGAGTGGAGCTGTGGACGGGATATCGTTCCAGTCATTCGTCAGCAACACCTGGATCTGTCTTTTAGCTGATAACACTCCCTAAATTTCACATTACACTCGGTATTCTTTCTGGTTTTTTTTGTTTTTACGGGGAAAGGACAATAAACTGAAAAGGAACTCTCTCTCTCTCTCTTTCTCTCTCTCTCTTTCTCTCTCTCTCTCCCTCTGCAGGTACTGTCGAGCCAATATGTGCAGATGAGCTCTTGTGAAATTGAGTTCTGATTGCTTATCACATGAAAGTAAGAAACATCAAATGTGCAATCAAGGTGAATACATATTCATTAGAAAGAGAGCCAGTCACACCTGCTGTCTCTATGAGGCGCGGCCCTTTTTTTCTCCGTGTTTCATGAGCAAAAATTCAAACGCCGCCATCCTGCCGCCCTTCGCGTCCGATGTTTGAAACTCGTCTCGCAATTCCAGTCACTGATTCGCTTTGAATGAAGCATTGAGTGAGAGATGTTTTATTACTTTTTTTTACTGCTAAAGGAGTGGATTTGTGGGTCTGATTTGCTTTTAAAAAACCACTTCTGGTGAAGGAAAAGAGGATTTCTTTCACAGTTTTGAGTGGGCTGAAGTGAATCATTGTTTTGAAGATATAATTAAATTAAAACCACACCTGTTCTTAGCATGTGAAAATCAGGACATTTTGTTGAGACCACGTTTAAAAAAAAACAAAAAAAAACAGAAAAGTATTCAGACACAATGACTCTTCACCGCCTTACAGCCCTCCAGAGACGTTTTTGTGGAATTCATCCTCCGCTACCCTCGTTCTTCTCGCCGCAGACGGAAACATTTTGAGAGGCAAAAAAAAGATTTTTTTTTTTTCCAATGTCAGAAAAGCGATGTTCATGAGTCTATAAATCCATAACCCCACCTGGAAATCCTCTCAGGACCCCTTTTACATTCTGCTACTGCCAGAGATGGAGGTGGTGTAAATTCGGCGCCCCCAGCAACCCAACACGAACAGCCCACTGCGTGATGACCCTCTGCCAAGCGTGGAGGAGCTGAGGCTTTTCTTTTCTTTTTTTTTTTTTATCACATATTCTAATCTTTGATCCTCTGTCAAAACCCTTCTGCCTGCGATGGTGGGCAGCGAGAAAGGCCCGAGCTTTCGCCCTTCTCCTCATCTTCGACCTGGCAGGAGCCGCGCTGGAGAAACACCACCATCACCTAGCCCACGCTTTTCATCTTCTCCTGTGCTGGTTATTAAAAGACAGCGGCTGAGAGATAGAGGATTAAGAAAGATGATGAAACTTTCCTCTCGCTGTCTGAGTTTTCTGATTCCTTTCCTGCTTCCACGCGAATCGTCCGCCGTATAGAAGCGAAAATGCTCGCAGGCAATGGACAATACAGTATTGAGATGGAAAACTGAAAACAGGAGAACCTGCCCCCCGGTACTGATACCCTCACACTTTACAGCATGTTGCATCTGCATCTATATCTAACATGTATATGTGTTTTTTTTTTTTTTTACAAGGAGTGAGAGAACCAAATCGGTTCTTAGATGCATCTTTGAACATCATCCTGCACAGATCTCCAGATCTGATTTTAAAGAAATAAAGGAGTTCAAATACAAAGTAAAGCATATCATAATTAAAAATTAAAAAAAAAAAAATTGAATATTCATCTTCATCTTCAGTAGGTGCTTTATGCTGGTCAGGAAAACGAAACTAGCTTCGTTTTAGGCCTGAGTGTGGGCTGAAATATAAAGGCGTAACTTAGCATGCGAGCTGTGTGTACATTAGAAACTAGCAAAGCTAGCTAGCAGATTTGAAGATGCACAAACTCGGACCATCACACCATGGGATATCGTGTCACAGCTTCTCAGACGTCCCGAATCACAACTCGTCTCCATCTAAAGTCAGAGGAACGATGGTCTTCTGCGGATCTTGCTAAACGGAGAACCCTCTTACAATGACGAACGTCTTACGACGGTCATTTTCGTTAGCGCGGCTCCGGGAATTTCTACATCGTCTGCGTTTGGTAGGTTCCATCTGAAAAGGTGTTCTACCGCTCATGTGTATGTGAGCTGCTGTACCTTTAGCAGTGAGCAGATACAGTGAATAGGAAGACGTTAACCGTGTTTTTGAGGGTTTAAAAAGATTTGTGCATCCAAAGCGACGTGACTGTAGACTCAACACAAATGTTTAATACATATCCGTGACAAAAAAAAGAGAACGGAGGGGAACCTTCTACAGTTTATCCGGTACAATGTGAACAGGGTGTAATTACTGTTTGTGGCTTTACAGGTTCGTTAATATTCAAATGAATTCGAGCGCAAACTTTAAAGCGAGCTTGAGCGTGTAATTGGCGTAAAAAAAAAAAAAAAGAAGAAGAAGCTTCCCTACCTTGCCGATGTACTGATAATCAGTGCCGGTGTACTCCTCCTGCAGAAAGAACTGCTTCCACATCCATCCTCTCTTGGAGCGCTTCAGAGTCTCCAAGTTCCTCTCTCGCCGTGACACTTCCTTTCCTCTTAAAAGCGTCATGGCGTGCGCGCACTGGGCCGCCCACGCCCACAGCAGAAACGCCGTCAAAGTCCTCATATTGTCTTCTGTCGTCCTATCTGCCCAGGTTAAAGCTCTGTAGAGTGGAGCTTGCTGCCACCCTCATAGTCCTGCGTGCTGGCTCAAAGGGGAAGGGTCACCTATAAAAGCAAAGAAAGAAATTAAAATAAAAAACAAAACTAAAGCGTGACCAATTAATTGGGACGAGGAAGCTTCTAAGACTTTTATTAGATCCGACCCGAGCCCCATATCAACGTTACAACCGTCCCTTAATTAGAAGGTGGCGCTTGGACGCGTATGACGGCCATGCCGCGGGCCGACTGAGCGGATCTGGCGCTGATATCTCTATAATTGGTGTCCCGCAGATTACAGAGCGTGAAGCGGAAGGAGGAGGCTGAGCTCTGCAGGAACCCGTTCGGCACAGGAGCGATAAAACTCACATGAGCTCGCTTCCCCTCTCTGCAGACGACCATTAGCCTCTGACTCAGAAAGTACTGCAAAAACAAGTAAATGGCTCTCGCAAATCTATTATCAATTAATCAATAGGAGTCCACTCTAAATGCCTCGATTTAAAGACCAGAACACTTACGTAGCGATTGAATTACGGGGAACCAAAAAAAAAAAAAAAAAAAAACACACCCTCATTTGGCCAGAGGAGGGTTTGGTGGTAAATGCGTGGGCAGTTTGATCAGCCGGAATGAGAAGAATTAACCCGGTGTCAGTGTGCTGACCTCCTGGAGGTCAGAGACAAAAGCGTTCTGCTACCACATAATAATTTGTGTTTCTACATCAGTCTTAAAGGTGGCTGCTGCCTGGCTCTTTCCCCCCCTCTCGTTTCTTTTCACGCTTTATGGAGTAGATTGCAAATGTGATTGGGGACGGGAGGCGAGACAGCCGTTCTCGCCGTGAAGTGCATTTACGCGTCTCAGAGGTTTTGATTTACAATAGCGGTGGTGACATTTGCATGCGTTCGTCCATCAGTATGAAACGACGGAAGGTCAACGGTAGACGGAGCGACGGTTAAAGGGCCAGCGAGTCAGATGAAAGAGTGTCGTTTGCTGGATTCGTTCATATAGTACACTGATACGTGAACACACACACACACACACACACACACACACACACACACACTGCTTTTTAGCTTTTCATTCTGCTTTTCATTCCGTTATGACTGGCTTTAATTGAACGAGCTAACAATAGACGCTGGGTCGTATTGATTTGCTGTCAGACTCGATGTGTGTGCGGTTCGGTGTGTGTGGGCATAACAAAGAAAGACAAAGGAGACACGGTCTTACAATTGTAGTTAATGTAAGTTATGGGGGTCCAAACTCTAGAGTCTGAGCGCGTTTGAGTCAAAATCGCTCGTGACCTGCCAGATCCCCTGAGACTTGGCTGCATGCGAAGCGCCTTTGTGCCAGCCGCAAAATGTCCGCCCTAGTTGGTTTATGATTCCAACCTGCTGCGAGAGAGAGAGACGTGGGTAGAGCGGCGTAGAGGCTCCCCTGCTGTCCATAAACACGAGCGCACGCTCCATAAAACCCGACGTGACACCTGGACTTCACGCTGTAGCCCGTACTTCACTCCGTGGCTCGTACGCATGCAAATATGCCAAGATGTTTGCTTGTAGGATTGATTTACGAGTTTGATGTCAGCGCTGGATTAGCACTTGTACAGGCTTTTTTTTTTTACGGACTAGTAATCGACGCTGCTTTTGTAGTTTGCGCTTTATGTTTATGCACAGCATCCTCGCAGCCTAATTAGCAAACGCGGCGTATCGCACCAACCTCACACTTTTGTTTTCAGACTACTTAGCATTACGTCTGACCTTGAGCCATCAGCAGTTGCCGTTTTTTTTTTTTCAGATTTTTTTCTTGTTTTTATTCCTCCTCAAAGACACAGTCCCCTTCGAGTCTCTTGGGAGAGGCAGAGACTGGTGAGGTGGTGGTAACGACTGACAGGCGGAGGGGATGGGGGGAGTGTGTAAGAATCAACGACACCTGTGGAGGATGCAGTGAGCTGGCGGGACGTGGTGAGTGTGTGTGTGTGTGTGTGTGTGTGTGTGTGTGCGCGTGCGTGAGCGAGACGGGGGCTCTAAGCGTAGCCATTGCTGCTAGCTCTGGCACACAGCGGACAGTCGCAGCCCTCCTGATGAGTCCCGCAGGGGCAATTAGGAGCAAGAGAAGAAGAGTGTCAGCCACGGGCGGTGACAGATAACAAGTCCTGCTGCAGCACTGCCTGCCAAACACACACACACACACACACACACACACACACACAGAGTCTCCCACTTCTCCTATATGATGAACAAGGTAGCTAGAAGCGTCCGGCCTCCTCCAGGCCCTGAAATAGGGCAGTTGTCTCTTGCGTGCCTAAATAAATGTTTGATTATCCTGAACTCATTGGCGCTCAATTAGGAGATCAGTGAACAAAAAAGCAGGCTCTCATCTCTTCTGTGCGAAATGGAAGGAGACACATGCCATGTCGGATTGTGGCCCTCTCACGGCGACGAGCGAGGGCGAAGTGGAGATCAGGTGAAGGGAAATTGAGTGTGGGTGGCACGCTCGAACACATCAGAGCTGATCCTGTTTCCATTCGGTGGACTAGCAAACCCAAGCAGCCAGTCCATGTCATTCCCCCGGGGGGCGCAGCGGGTAATCGATACTCATCGACCCGTCCGTCTGTTTGGGAGGGGGGATGTTTGGTGGGGGGGGGGGCTGAAGGGGCTGTCTAGACTGCTTGGGTTTTAGGATGCTATGCTATCACTGCTCCTGGAGAATGATGATTGATTTGCTCATCTTGGTCGTCATTTTTTTCCATATCAGTCCCGCTGTCCATTTTCCTCGGCTATTTATACTTATCTACAACCATATCCAATTACAGCACTGAAAAAACACAATCGGTGGATGGAAAACAGACGTTGGGTGACTTTTTCGGTGGATAAACATCACCGTGGACTCAGATGGAAGAATAAAGACCACGGCGTACTTAGAAACGAGGTCTTCGAGGTCTTCGAGAGAAACCACGATCGTATTGGCGATCACGTATGAGCGCTCCAGGACGCTATTAAAATTTCATGACAATTTCCACGTCTGCAGGAAGATTTCTTACTGCAAAGTGCTGACAAAGTATTTACAAAGAGACATAAGAGCACGAGCTAGTGCGTGAGACCGTTAAATAAATCAAAGATTGATGGAAGATGGCGGAATGAACATGCTAGTGAAATGTCTGAAACAAGATCCTCGTTTGTAATGACAGATCACAGGCTTGGTCCAACATGTTCCATGAAGATGAAATGGTGAGCAAAGTCTCTGCAGAACATCCATTTGCTCCGCAAAGACGTCGTGTAAACCGGCCGGACATCTTACAGCCTCGGGCTCTTTTCTTGTTGCAACACAGCGAAGTGTTAAGAAGCTTGAGGCATGTGACGGTGCTTACTGTGAGGGGGCTAAAACTTCATCCAAGGCGTAATCCTGCTTCCTCGCCCCCCCTGTAGATCCTCCTAATCACCTCTGTAGTGCAACATGTGCACTTTATTCTCCACAGGAACAGATAATGGATTTAAATGTTCGAGGTTTTTTTTTTTTTTTTTTTTTTTTTATCCCAATGGGATGACCATGTGCACCAACACAATTAGTGTCAGGAAGCATTGCCCGGACCAGATGGGACCTCTTAATTACGTAACGCGAGAGGCCATGATGTGGTCTGTGAGTCAATGACTCTGTTACTTCTGCTTGACATCAGTGGTGGTCCAAAAACACACCGGGTTTTTAAACCTGTTTACAAAGCAATCTGACAGAACGCTTGCTTGTGAAGGAACCTCAGTGAGCGACCTGCTGCATTCCTCCATTGTCTATCTGTTCAAACACGAACCTGTTAACCTGTGTGTGTGTGTGTGTGTGTGTGTTGTTTACGGCCCGGTTGCATTTCTGTTTGTTTGCGGTTCCCTGGGTGAGGGGAGGAGAAGCCGGCGTGAGAATTGAAGCTGTGTGAAGAACTCAGCGGGAGCTCTCGGGTCAGCGGCTTCCCCTCAGCATTGTGCCGGACTACTGGAATGCCGTCCTCTATTGGGATGCAAATGAGCCTCTGTGCGTGTGTGTGTGTGTGTGTGTGTGTGTGTTTGTGGGCTTGCTTGTCACTTCCACCTCATTGACAAATACGCAAATCAGGAGTGCGCCCTGCTAATAGAGCTGCAGCTCGTAGTCTAAGTCGGGGAGAACTTTTTCACGGCTTGTCGTCGATATTTATCGCACGTCTTTCCCACGAGGCCTTTAACAGCCTGACAGCGCCGTTAACTCATCCATGCACTCACAGCTCGGGCGCTTTACGTGCCGACTGGCACTTCACACACCGGCAGCTCCATAACTAGCAAAAGTCTCGGAGCACCGGTCGCTTTATGGAGACGATTTACACGCAGGGGCCCGAGTGGAAAAGGGTCCACGTTAGGGCTGGGCGATGTAATATCCATACTGTGATTTCTGAGAGTGTACTGTGGGTACGGTGATCTGATTTTTATAACTTTTTTGAATAACAGCAGTTTTTTGATCCTTGAATCAGGAAATTTTTAATTAAATATTAATAATATGAATACAGATTTTTACACATCTCTCTTCTGAGTTTAATTTTTAAATACAATGCTACTATTCTGCTGTTCGTTTGTTATATTTCGTGATAAATATCATCCGGAAATATCGTGATATGATATTTTTTGTCGTATCTCCCAGTTCTAGTCCGTGTTGCGTAATAAATAACGAGCAATTCCACTGTACATCTTCTCTCGTGTATGTAGCTAGCAGTTAGCTTGCTTACAGTTAGCTTGCTTTGCTAATCCAATGTGAAAGTGAAGCTAGTATGAGAGAGTAACATGTAAATTGATCGTATGCATTTGAAACCGATGTGTCCAAATCGTACGTATAGGCTACATCTCGGCTACCAAGAATTTCATCGTCAGAAAAAAAAAAAAGGAAAAAAAAGAGTAAGTTCGTTTCCACCATTTTAAAACTCACTCACACATTCTGTTCTTTTCCTTCTGTAGCCTGCGTGCGTGAGGTCACGTGGTACGGCGGAGTCTATGCTGATTGGTCATCACGGAATACACGCCTTGAATCGAACTGCGTTTGAGGAAAAAAATGTAATACTTTTTTTTTTTTTTTTTGCGCAGCCCTAAACCTGGATCTGTATTTTTTTTCTAACTTTGCACAGCTTTTAAGGCTTTTTTTTTTTTTTTTTTTTAACAACGTTCATTTTAAAAGGTTGCTTTATGTCGTCTTGATTGCAATCACAACATCGCCTGACATTTCGATTCTGCTCCTGAGCTGCACGACAGGGACGAAAAAAAAAGAGAAAAAAACATATTAAAAAAAAATTAATCGATAATGGCATTTATTGACATTAAGCACAGAAATAGAACCGAAAACCCTAAAGCTGTACTGCGACAAATAAATGAAAAGGCGAAGGCCCGTGGCGGCGTCTGGGACAGTGATGGAATGAAAATGTTGTGGAGGTCGTTGGAGGCGAGCGGGGAATAAAGGTTAAAGGATCCTGATTAGACAGATTTCATCCCGTCTTCTTTCGTCTTCGCTGCTGAACTCGGAGGCCCCGCGGTTGTCAGGTTATTAGCGCGTGCTCGTCTCGCTGCTTTAGTACAACACAAATGGGTTCTCTCTTCCCACACGGGTCCTCGTACTCGTGCTCGGGTTCTGCGTGAGGAAAGGAGCATAAGGGGATCGGCTGCTCTTTGCTTTGTGACCATAGTTTTATTTGGTCTGTTTCAGCCTTGACACACACACACACACACACACAGAGCAATGTGTCAGTGTTGTGAAACACACTTGGCAAGCTTTGCTAGTCAGTAATTTGTAGCACACGCTAATGATCCACTCTCGCTTTGGACCGACTTGAGAATAATCAATTGAAATTGCGAAAGACAACGGAGGGCCGACCGGGGCTAATGGCGCCAGGCCATTATCGGCGGGAAACGAGATCGAGAAATGGGAAAAGGGCGTGTGGGGGAAAAAAAAAACACAAAGGCCATTCTGACAACTCGAGCTCCACAGAGCGCTGGGTGCTATTAGCGACTTCTGAAGGCAGCGTGTCGCTCTGCTGAAGATTACAAAATGCTCGAGCGGAGTCATTATGCGCGGCGAAATATCAAACATCAGCTGTGAGGTAATGGCACCTTGGGCCCGGGACGGCTGACGACAGTCTCGGACCATCGCGATGACCAACCACAGGCCTGGGCGATGAGCAGGAAACGGTGAGCGAAGTCTCACATCGTAGAAACAGCGTAGAAGCAGCTGAACTGCAGACGTCTTAAAGCCTGAACTCTTACCAGCTTCTGCTATTTATTTTCGCCGTAATGATGTAACACGCACGTAATGTCTGGCCACGCCCCCTTCTTTTATACTATCTATCGTCAAACGACGGTCGTCGGGGGCGCGACAGAATGACACACGACCCCACAGCCCTGTACGACATCAAACCACCTGATGTGACAATTCCGATCGCTGTCTCTCTCTCTCTCTCTCTCTCTCTCTCTCTCTCTCTCCATGTGTCATTGTAAAATCGCTGGCTGAGAGTGAGCAGGTTCGAGTGAATGGATGACGTCCAGGTGAAACGAGCGCTCCGTTTTAACCTGCAGCTGCCGAGGCAGATTGCATCAGCTGAGCCACACACACACACACACACACACACACACACACACACACTCACACTCAAGACCTTTTTACTACAAATTACACCATCCACTGAGGGGAAAGTCAATTCCACAAGCCACCGTCTTCAATCTTAAAAATGACAGGCTCTAGCCGCCTTCCCAGGATGCACTGCACACCGTGGACTTGGATACCTGGTACATTAACGTCTCAAATCGGACACGAACGATTACTACTTAAGGAATGAAACACTGCGATTATGCAGTTACTGTTACTATGGTAACAGTAAGTTAATTATTTTCCTATAATAGCTCGCCCTGAAGTCTTTTATTCCTCTTCTGTCACTGCAATTTGCTGGGGATTACAACCTTTTTTTTTAATAAATAAAAACAGCACATCGTACTTTTTATCCGTTTATAGGTACATTTAACATTGCTTATGTTACAGCAGCTCTATTTACACCAGCTTCTATTTTTTTTCTTCCTCTTGAGGTTAATAAGACAAACAACAACAACAACAACAACAACAACAACAAACCTCGCAGCTTGTCATGTTACCGAGAAACCAGAAAGCGCAAACTCTTTACCTTTACATCCGACTGTCACGAAGCGCTAACACTGGAGACTCCTTCCATAAATGTTATCCTTATCAACAAGAAAACTTCACCACATCAGCGATTACACACGTCTACAAAAGCGATAATGTATTAGAAGCAGCGTGTCCGTATAAAATTGCACTACTGTCCGAGCTGCTGTTACAGAAAACGAATCGACGGCTCCTGACCAATCAGAACGGAGAATGTATCAGCGCTGTGGGATGATCCGTCAGGGCGCTGAAGCTCCTCGCCGCTGAAACGCTCCTCCAGGATTCGCTCTATTTTACATAGCAATACATGTCATTTACTCGCTCGAGAGAGAACTTATTATACGTTGCGTAATGAATATGGACTCCGGTTCTTTCATCCTACGGCGCTTGGACGCGCTTCCGCACGGCTCACATCAGACAGCGAGCGGGTTGACAAGGCGGCGAGCGAGGAGCGGAAATGGCACTGATGATGGAAGGAAAAAAACAAAAAACAAAGTTGAAGTGGAATTCTGAACGCACAATGAATATTTCTGTCGTTCAGCATCTGTGCAGTAGAATAAATAAAAGACAGGCTGCTCTTTTTGCTCTTTTTCCCCCCTGATTTCCGAAGCACATGCACGCGGAATACTGATGATAGAGACATCTCGCTGTGACAGAAAGTCGTCTGTGTTTTCGTCGGCGTTAATCTGATTTATTCAGACGCTGACCTCGAGCTCTGCAGAATGAGCGCTGTGACCTCGACCTCGGGGGTCAGTCATGCTGGAGTGCGAACAACGGCGCGATTCTTTCGTTCGGATCTTCATGCTCGGGAAACTAAACGAGGATTAGCGCCCTATTAATACCCAGATGGTGCGTTATAAATGCCAAAAAAATTGGCATCAGGAATCAGAACACTTTTTTTTTTTTTCTGCGCTCAATACTCGGAGTGTGTTGTGCGGGAACGGCCGCTTTCGAATTCTTAAATCTGATTGGTCAGAAGGCGTTGATTCGTTTCCTGTGACAGCGGCTCTGACAGTAGTGTCCTCGCTCTAATACCACATTAACAGTAGTCCTAATAAAAGAACGCCTCATCGCTGATATGATGGAGTGATGGAGATGTTTATGGAACATTTATGGAAGGAGTCTCCGGTGTCAGTGTCATTTTTTTTCCTGACATCTTTTTCACTTACGTTAATGTTTACGGCGTTTGGCAGACGCCGTTATCCAGAGCGACTTGCAGAAGTGCTTTGAAGCCTCTACTGATAAATACACCCTGGTACCGGTTCACTGGGTCACGGACTAACAGAACCCTCAGTCCAATAACTCTGCTGGGGAGGAAATACAGTGACAAGCGCTCAAAGCTTCTTGTGCTTTAGGAAGAGGTAAGTCTTTCGATGTCGTCTGAAGGCTGCCAGTGACTCAGCTGAACAGAGGAGAGCCTTGATGCAGGTCTTCTTCGTGCCCTGAGAGACGGTGCGAGCAGTCGAGAGGTAGCGTGGTGTTAGTGACGAGCTGCGTTTTTGTTTTTTTGTTTTTCTTCCCCTCTTATTAACGTCAAGAGAGAGAAAAGCGAGGCTGACGAGGGAACGGGTGTTTATAGCTGCCGTGGAGTACGTTTCTGGAATGTTCCACAACACTAAATATAACTATAAACAGATGAAAAGTACGATGTCTGTATGGACGGCTCTTTTTTTTTTTTTATCTCTGAAGCACTTTGATAGAGCGCGCTATAAAGTTATATAAAAATGCTATACAACTTTTAGGAACTGAGAGAAAGAGAGAGAGAGAGAGAGAGAGAGAGAGAGAGAGAGAGAGAGAACAAAGAGAAGACAAAATACCAAAGGACAGAAAAGGGAGAGAGAAAGGCATAAAAAAGCAGAAAAATAAATAAATAAAATTAAAGATGTAAAAGATGAAGAGAAGGTAGAGGCACAAGAGAAGGAAACACCACACACACGGACGTTCTGCTGTGGTATAAGAGTTAAAGAGCGCGCACCATGCCGCCGTTGATTATTTTTCTATAACAGCACAACATAAAGTGTTTTAATCCTTTCATGTGTGAAATTGTCTACGTTTTTTATGATATTGTCCCGGAGTCCTTCTGAATGAGACAGACTTTATCTCAGAAGTGCAAACAGTGTCCAAAAAAGTGCTGCTCTCCAAAAAAAAGCCTCCTCCAGATTGGAACGGGGGAGTGTGACGAGATTTTCCAAGCGTCCGTGATGCTAACAGGAGGAGGGCAAGAGATACAGATGGGAGAGCGATTGTTTACAAGTCCCTTTATCAGCCCATTCATCATCCATTTCCACTCCAATCATTCGGCGTCGTTGTGCTTTTGGAAGCTAATCGGAGGAATAACGCAGCGCTAGCGCCTTCTACCGAAGCTACGGACTTGAAAACGAAACGTTCTCCGGGTTCGTGTTCTTCTCCCGACATTGCGGTGGCCTTAAAAAAAAAAAAAAAAAAAGTGACGTAAACGCTTCATAAATCACTCTGGGGTGAAATTAATTACAGGTGTCGGCTAATCGGCCTTATCAGGCTCCATCTCGGCGGCGCACGCAGGTGACTGGAGGCCATTGTCGTGTCAGGTGACGGCGGCCGCTGATCTAATTAGCACACAAAAGTGCGAGGACATTTGCATACAGGCGTGCGTTCAGGCGAGGAGGATGACTGAAGACTTTCGGCTGGGCTTCTTTTCTTCTGTTTCTTTTTAATCTCAGTAAAACACGCCACTTTTTTTCAGAGTTACATTATTAGTGCCTTGCGGACGTCTTTACCAAAAAAAAAAAAAACAGCGTGTGAGTGTCAAATTGAATTTTTAAAAAAGTTTCTCAATATGATACGCTGTAACATTCAATATTTTAGGGCATTATTTAAAATCTGCCCCACTGAGGAGACATCTTGGTTTTTTTTTTTTTTTTGTACTTCCTGTTCTTTCTGGACGAACGCAGTCCTGTGACGCAGCACCCAGCGATATGACGCTGTAATATCGATATCATGATAAAATACACACTACACACCTTTCTAACAGGTATTGTGAATATTCTCCGATGGCCGAGTCAGTCGCCTGATCTCAACCCAATAGAGCTGCTTTTCACTTACTGAAGACAAGACTGAAGGCAGAAAG
>CM074936.1:1548337-1584592 GCA_037576815.1 Pangasius larnaudii | reverse complement strand
AGATAGACAGACAGACAGACAGACAGATAGATAGATAGATAGATAGATAGATAGATAGATAGATAGATAGATAGATGTTGCACTCAGGTTTGGCCCAGTTGACATGCAGGTCTAATCTTACCTATCTATCTGTCCATGCCTCCATCCAGCCCTGTATGTATCTATCTGTTTTTTGTCTGTCTGTCCATCCTTAATATGGTTCTTATATTCCAAGAAAAGGTTCTGCTTAGAACCCTGTTTGATAAACTCGCTGTTGTAGGGTTCTACATTTACAACCTTCGAACCTTTACGCGTTTCCCCAGAAGGACAACTGATTTTTTAAGAGTGTGAAGACAGTGGAGTGTGAGGACCCTGGCGTCACTCACTGGATTTTCATACAGAGAGACAGACAGACAGACATACGGAGATAGATAGTTAGATAGATAGATAGATAGATAGATAGATAGATAGATAGAGCAGAGGAGCCGTACAGGCAGACTGTAATTACTGTGTCTCTCAGCAGACTCAGAGTCATTAATGTCACGGCGGGACGCCGTTACCGCTGGTGACCAACCTTTCCACACACCTCACTCTCTTTCTCTCAGTCTGTTTCCCTCCTTCTCCTCCTCTCTTTTCAAGTTTTTTTTAAAAATCCTGCACTCCTCTCCCTCTCTCCTCTCCCTCTCTCCTCGCTCATCAGGGAGCGTCTGTGTCTCTAAGACTCCAATTTAGACTAATTCACTTCCATATCCGACAGCTCATTCACTATGAAACAAGCTCTCTCTGCTTTAGAGTCGCCGCCACTCTGACAGTTTTCCTCTCGTTTTTTTTTCCCCTTCCTCCTGTAACAGCCACACCTTATTACCCACAAGGCAACTTGTCCTCGTTTTGATGACAAGTGCCCCCACCTCCCCCTCCGTTCTGATCCATTCCTTAGTTTTTTTTTAAGAGAACACCGCGGCCTGGCCAGAACACCTCAGCAGGTCAACGGAAGCTCAGAGCGAGGCGGAATTTATCTTCCCGTGATCCTGCTCTCGCACTCAGAGACAAGGCCATTAAACACCTGAAATGGCCTCGCTGTGAATTACCTTTGACCATTACTTTACGGATTTAGCATCGATTAGCTGGCGACTTTAATCAGTGAAAGGATTCTCTGTGCAGAGCTCACTGCGTCTCAGCCACTTTAAAGAACGAACAAACTCACCACCAGCGTTTAACTTCCATCTAGTAATCGGAATTTACAGACCCATTTGGGATAATCAGAAGCGGGCTGGGAGTAAATATAACGATATTACCATATTCTTCACGGATAATAGGCCTTTTGCAGCTCTTTTATTGGAGTGAAGCGAGCTTCAGTGTGACAGAGCTACGTTCATAAACCAAGACGCAGAAAAGATGGATGCAGACTGTAAACATGGAGTAAAACCAACAGCCTTTATCGTATACAGTGCTCAAGGAAGGAATAAATCAGTGGAGTCACTCCTTAACACTCTGAAGTTGATTGTTTTCCAATAACAGCATGTCCTGAAGTGTTTTAATCTTCATATAAAACAATTGTTTGCCAATGATTAGAATTTGTATTAGTTAAAGAACAGTTGTAAAATTGCCTTGAAACATCTTACTACCATAAAAATATGGCATGATCTATGAAAATAAACACGTATGCAGTTCGTAAATACACCAGTTTGTTTTCTTCTGCCGGATCCACTAGTCGAATATCACTAACGTTAGCTAACCTTAGCTAGCCGGCTAGCTAACTCCGAGTAAACTAGCTCACGTTTTTCACAGGATTTCACTTTCTGCCTCAATTTACATCATTGTATTTTCAGTGGTTTATTTAATACTGGACAATTCTGTCAAAATGTACCTATAACAACCATAATTTTGTTTATCACAAACATTAATAGCTAGCTAACTGCCTGCTAGCCTGTTTGCTACACTTCTAGCTCACATTTGTCACTGGCATTTTATATCTGAGCCTGGATTTTTAAAAAGTTTTTTTTTTTAATTAATGATTTGTTTAGAATTGGGCATTGTTACTGTAAGAACCACAATCACAGACATTACTAGCTACCTAACTGCCTTCCTGTTAGCCCATTAGCACACATTTGTCACAGAAATTTTAGTATCTGTCAAAGTATAACATTCTCATGACAAACAATTTTATACACACACACACACACACACACACACACACACACATATATATATATATATATATATATAAATAAATCACAAGTTACCACAGGGTCACTTTACAAAGATTAGCCTTAGCCTTAAGTGTCTTTTCTTAATTTTCTTAACATTGACATAATTGTGCAGGTGAGTTTTATGTCAGCACCACAGTCGTAACGACAAGTTTTGATATTTTAAAAAAGGCTTTGTTGATGTAGTGCCGATGCGTTCTCCTACAGCGAGAAGTGTCTCGGTTTAACAGAAGAATTCTTTAGCTTTTTTGACTGAAAGCTGAACAAAAAGCCACAAAGCCCATCAGGAGGCAGGAAGAGTGCAAGACTCACAAACGGTGGACTCCCTAGGCTCTTTGAGCAAAGGCCACTATTAGCATTCTCCCCGAAGGCCACACCGTGACAACAGCGGCCCAGCATGAGGGTGTCGTTAACCCACACACACACCACTCCCCATCCTCCCCCCTCCCTCCCTTGGGCTACACCGGGTACTGGAGGAGTACAGCTCTGCAGCTCCGTCCTCCGAGGAGTTTGATCTGATTTGGGATTTGCACAGACACTCCATCACACCAGTCCACTGCGGCGAGGACTTCGAGCTGGATCTAGGTCACGCGTGTGTGTGTGTGTGTGTGTGTGTGTGTGTGTGTGTGTGTTGCACTTTGTGCCAGATATCGCATCTGGACCAGCAGCTGGTTCCCATTATACAAATGGAAACGATGTATTTTAGGGATATTGTGGGACATGTTAACATATCGGTGTATCAGTTTTGCAGGCTAACTGATATCTCTTTGGGTCTTTCCCAGTAATCCTGTCAGAAAATGTAATAAGAGCAACGGAAGGCCAATAAGGGGGAGAAAAGCAGCATAATCCATAATTTTTTATGGATTTTCATTTTCAATTTTGAAAACATGGCTATGGAAGAATTCGGTATTGATGCTTCCGTTTCTGCAATGTGTCGATTCTGTCTAAGGATTTTGACAACAATAATATCTGTACTCGCGGCGCAACCCAATTTGTATCTGTAACCCAAAGTGGGCGTGGCCTAAACCAGACACTTTTATTGTCATGGCATGTGAATCGTGGCTCTGACAGTTCCTCAATCTCAGCTACATCACTCTTTTTTACAGTCTCAGACAGTTATTATTTGATATTTTCTACTGCATTTAGCTGGTTCCCAAAATATCCACAAACTAGCAGCCTAATTTAAACCATCATGACCCTGGCTATCGCTTCATTCCAAATGAAGTATTTGTATTCGGGTACATTCCTAAAGAATATGCAAGTCATGCCCCCCCCCCCCCCCCAAATAAAATCATTCCAAGCAGAATAACTCCTGCCTCCTGCTACAAATTGAGCTGTGGTAACATCTGTCTGATTTAATTACACCATTGTTGTTGGAGAATATTTCCACCATGTTCTTTGTTGACATAAGCCGCCTCGGCGCGACACACCTCGGCAGATGTTGGCAATTAAAATCTCTCTTTGACGGCGCTAATATTTTTTAGTCCTACTACGCAGGAGGACTTTCACATCGCTTTGATACGTAAGTGAAGTGCGATTGATTTGTATGTGGTGTGAATTGAACTGCTCGGGTGATAAAAGTTTGTGAGTTTGAAAAAAAGGAAACGGGAACTCAGAGATACATATGTGGGCGAGCTGCTTATTATTTCAGACTTGAAGAGATGTGAAACGGGTGAAGAGTCCACACTGACCTGATCAACATAAATTACTCAGAACATGGAGAGTAATCTCAATTTTTTATTTTTTATAGTCTCTGTGGAGGACGAAATAATATTCCACCTAAGCCCTACTAATGAGCTTTGCCTTGCCTTTGAGTGTATAAAACATGGATTCACAGGGGTTGGATGTCTAACTACATGTTATACAAGAGCATGGAGAGCTGGGACAAGGTTTAGGAAGAGAGGAGGAAAAGTTTAAACCGCAAAAAAAAAATGTACACAGTTGCATTTTAAGTTAAAATTGAACATAATCAGGTTCGATTATTAAACTGGATATTAACAAATTTACTGCTGTTACATTTGCTTGAACAGGTTACACGAGAAATCACAAACATTCGTAAAAACGTTTGTAACCTACGCTTCACTCCTGAGCCATGAACATGCATGGTAATTTATGGCTGGTTGGCATGCGAGTACACAGAAAATCAGCATTAAGAAAATTTCTTGAAAATCTGGTGGGAATTTTTAGTTCAGTTTGGTAAAAACATTCACACACAGATTGATAAATATAGCCCGATGTCCATTCCGTATTTTTATCTGTTACTAAAAGGAAGCCTTCATAAGGAGCTCTTCATTACGCAGCTCTGAATCAAGTCCTCATGACAGGAAATTCTAAAAAGCTGGATTCCAGATGATCGCGTTACGCCGACTCAGGACAGTCATTTCGCTAGATTAAAGCAAATCCTTGGATATTCAGTCTTCTAACTGAAATGAATCATCTTTCACAGAGGCCAAAGTTCAAACTTAAATGTCTCTGGTCATGGATTTGATCCTGAAACGTCCAGATGGTTCTTCGCTGCGAAGCCTCGTGATAGCACTATTAGCTCAGAGTGGTAGCACATGGACCACATTGATTTGTTCCGTCAATTGGCCAATTACAGGACTTTTTGAGGGTCTTGAGGCTATGTAGGTGTTGGCAACAAATGACTCTAAAATTACCCCAATTAAACAAAAACAGCTGGCCAATTACTCTTAATTGATTATGCTTCGCTTCCCTGACCTTGACATATAGATTATTCAGCAGTAATTACAAGGGCACTCAGGCTTGGGTATATTTGGCACTGGAGTTTGGCAAAGGAGGTTTCTAGGAGAAATTTTAATGAATTCTCTTCACCACGTTAACAGGATGAGCTTCATCCGTCCCAGCATTCCTCAATCAAATCATCTCTGACATTGAAGAAGGTTGACGTCTTTGAGAGTCGCGACATCTGTGAGACATATGCAGTTGATATACATCAAGGATGATTGCCCATAATTGAGCATAATTTGCCAATCCAGACAGGTTTGAGGTCAATTAGCGTTGAACCTGTGGCATATCTTTGTGGCCATGATGAGACAGAGATGACTCTAGACCGAACAGCTGGTTGGACCCTGTATGAGTAGTGTCTCCGCTAGAACAAAGCAGCGTGTCCAAATCAATTCTCCATAACCCTTTGTTCACTTTCAGGCAGCTGTGTTTAAATTCTTCAAATCATGCTTCAAGGTTGGTACAAAACGTGAAAAAGACAGAGTCCACAATCCAGGACTGTTTTTATTTTGCCAGCTAAGAAATTTATTTAGTCAACAGAGAGCAATGCAAATAACTGAGAGCTACAATTTTATCAAATTATATTAACCGAGTCGATATCAGATACCTAAAGAATACCATGTCATACTGTTACAGAAAACTAATCAATGATGGTGTGATGACGCAGAGTTGCTGAAAAAATTCATACGGCTATTGCATTCATTTATGGCATGAATTAAATTATGTCCAATTTGATTTAAATCCAATCCAAGAGTTGGCCTTGTTACCTGCCTCACTATTGTGACTACACACATTTTGTTGGTAGTTTCATAAATAGGTGCTTAATATGTTTTTTTTTAAATATATAGTTGACTTTTTAAGAAGTACAATGTGAAATTTTTGGTCTCTAATTTTTAAAAAGTGAAATACGAACAGTGTCTGTTAAGGTGCCCCCCCGCTGGGTGTTTGTGTTTAACGTTATCGGTGTTTTGCAGCTTTTTTTTCCATCCAGGTGGTGATTCAGAGTTGGACGTCTTGGACGTACCCCCCTCCATTACCTCTCCAAAGGGGGGCGATAACACAAATAGTGTCACCCATGAGGCATGACAAGGACATGCGGCTTTTTGAACCTGTCGAGTCCTTGTTTGGCTACAATGAGAAGGAAATTGAATCATTCGCAAGGAACTTGGGCTCACTGAGGGATTAAGGGACTTTTGTTTCATTGGTCAATGGAGAGTAAAATCAAAGGATGGGAATGTGGGGAAATCCTGGTGGGTGGCGACTTGCTGCAAGGACTCGCGGGAGTCCACAGGAGATTAACTCATCAGAGCCAGCATGTTTACTCGCTCCTATCCGTGCCATGATGGGAGGCGAGGAGGTTGAGGAATATACTGTATAACCTGCAATGTTTTTTTTTCTTCCTACAGCTAATCCTTCGTCTTCGGGTAGCAACCTTATGTCTGGTACATGATGGATTCTGCTCTCCATCTGTTGCTTGTTTTTGGTGTTTGGAGAGCAGCTTGAGATTTGAAGCGCACACCTGAGGAACTGGAATGTAATTCGAGGGAAGAATATCCAGCCATAGATCAGGGGTTCTCTAAAGTTTTGTATTCTTTAGTTGTAAAATAAATTCCAGAGATGCCCTCGGCACAGACTTATCACACTTTTTGGTTATTTATTACAGCTTTAGGGAATACCCTGAACTTTCCACCATCAATGTTTCATTACATTTAATGTCAGCTTAATTCAATTTCAGACTTTGATCTTTGTGGGTTTCATGGGTTGAGAACGCATTGTGATTTCCACCACTGTACCAAAATTTAAAAAAATTACAGACTCCTAGGGGTCCCTGGATTCCACTTTTGAGATCCACTGCCCTTGATTATTCGAATCGAAAAGAGCCATTTGGTAGAGGTACATGCGAAAGTAATAGTGGAAAAGAAAGCATTTGGAAAAGAAAATGAAAGGAATTAATTTGATTTCAGATCGGTGAGGTGGAAATGTGCAATGGTGAAAAGCCTACATGTGTCAATGTGCAAAAATAAAAGAAAGGAAGGGAGGAAAAAAAAGTGAAGTGCCTGCGAGCGTTGAGCCTTTGTACTTTGTTACAAAGTAATTTTCCATGATGGATCTTTGAAAAGATAAAGGAATGATAGAGGAATATTGCAGATTCACAGCACAGTCAGAGTTATGAGGATGGTTTTTGCAGCTCGCGCTCTTGCATAGCATCTCTGTTACAAACCTTATCCCATATGTGGCATCCCTTATCAATCTTTCACCTTAATGGTGCCGCGCTGTTTCTATACGGCCGCAGGACGATAAATCACGTGGGATAACCTAACGGCCGTCACGTACCGCTGCCACTTCTCATCCAGTTTCACCTCTTTAAGCCTGGTAGCCATTTCTGACTCTGGTACACGCTTCGATCTCTGGTTTTTCAATCTGTTGTGGAAAAAAAAAAAATGGAAAAATAGTTCAAATTGAACACGGAAGGAAAATTTAAGTAAGTGGTATGAATGGAAGTTAGAATGGGAGGTAAAGGTCAGCTGAAGTAAATATCTGACCTTCAGCATAGTCGCTGTTTCAATTATCAGTCATTCTGTTCGGATTGAATGGTGCGCTGTTTTTCGCTTTCATTTTTTTTTTTCATTATTCTTTAGAAAGTAGAATGTGAATTTATTTCACCAACAAAACCTGGTTATTGTGTCTATAATTTCTGAAAACGGACTTTGCTCAAGGTCCATCCCGTTTGTTAAAAAAAAAAAAAAAAAAAAAAAAAAGTCCAAAAAGAGCACCCTTGCTTGCTTTGTAACTGGAACTGCAGTTGTTTTTTTTTTTTTTTTTTTTTTTTTTTTTTGAGAATCAGGTCTGGCGTAAATGCTGAGTGTGTGACTTCGTCCTGGCCGTGCAGGTGGACAGATTTAGGGAGTGCCGGCCGCACCGGACAGCACCATCCCACAAATGTTTAACGAGCCGGAGAAACGCTTTTCCCTTTCCTCCACCCCCACTGAGCCAGATGAAGTGCAGCAGACTCGCTCGCCCACAGAGCGTAAATCACTCCCCATCGCGCCGTTGAAGAGGCCTGGGGGAGCCGTTCGGGTGGTGAGGAGGGCTGGAGGAGCTACACACACACACACACACACACACACACACACACACACACACGCTGAAAGATCTCTCCACACCCTTCTCTCTCGACACATTATCAGCACAAGCAGTTTCTGCACGTGTGCTGTTTAACGTAGGACTGACTGAACAGCTTTAACACCATCACCATTGTGCTCCAACCTCAAGGTCTGTTCCAAAGACCTCAACTGTTAAAAATTCACTAACTTTATATGCACACACACACACACACACACACACACACACACACACACACACACACACATATATATATATATAAAAAACACTGCAGTAATTATAGGACATAATTAGGCTCAATGATGGCTTCTGAGCACTACTTCTCATCACTGTGTGTTACATTCGTAACCCAATTAAAATGAGTATTACTCCATAATTCCTCCATATTTTATAAAAATGTTCAATTTCCTACACCCTTCCACTTCCACTGCTTCTTCCACTTTTTACTCTGTAGTGTAATCATCTCTCTCGTGTGCATGAGTGGAGTTAAATTTCCTCTTTCAGGGTTCTGTACAGGATCATAATCTGGTTTCTCATGAACAAACGGTAAAAAAAATAAATAAAAGAGTGTATTGTGGAATAAAGTTTGATTGTAAATGATAAGCCTCAAACTCGAAGCTACATATTCAATTCAGTTTTATTTGTATAGCACTTTTAACAGACGACATTGTCACAAAGCAGCTTTACAGAAATACATACACTCAGGATATAAATTGTGAATGTATGAATTTATCCCTAATGAGCGAGCCAGAGGCGACGGTGGCGAGGAAAAACTCCCTGAGACGACATGAGGAGGAAACCTTGAGAGGAACCAGACTCAGAAGGGAACCCGTCCTCACCTGTGTGACCATGTGATGTATGTCGAATGTACGTATGTATGTACACATAAATCCGAGACGTCAACAGAAAAGGGATTAGTTACTGTAGTTACGTTTCTCTGCCTGTGACTGGGTTTGACTGGATATTTAATATATTCTCTCATTGTAGGTAAACCTGGCAACTGAAGTAGGGCTATAAATGAAAACCAAATAAAAATAAAATGAATATACATATAAAGATTTAAAAATATATGTTTAAACATGTACTGTATATCTGTATTTGTGTCTTTATTATAAAGGGCACTTTAGAAACTTTAATTTCACTCGTTCACTTTCACGGCTTTTCTGGATTCTGGATTCTGATTGGTCAGAAGGTGTTGACGAATTTTCCCTAACAGCAAATCACAGGTTTATATTAATATCATTATTGTTTCTATAGTAACCGCTCATTCGCAGTGAAGGACGTTCCACACAAACAGATTAAAAAAATATGTGTTAACGTTGATATGAGGAAGCTTTCTGTAAGGAGATGTTTATTTAACATTAACATTTATGGAAGGAGTCTCCAGTGTCAGCGCTTTGTAACAGTCAGAGGAAAAGCTGGAACAGAGGAGTTAGCACTTTTTAGCGGTTTCTCATTAACGTGGACGTTAAATGTAACTATAAATGGGTAACAATGTGATGTGGCATTCTTTAAGAAATAAAATGTTGTAATCGTTGGTAAACTGCTGTGGTATAAGAGGAATAAAACACCTTGGGACGTGCTGTTACAGGAAAGTAAAAGTGTTAACAGTAACTTGATTGTTTTTCTATGACAGCACCACTGTACTTTTTATGAAATAAGAGGTAACATAGTAATGAATCATTTCGAAAGCGAAAAAGGACGAATATATTTTCATGAGAATAGAAAGTTCCTCCTAACCTGTGTTGCAGAAGAATTGCAGAAGATTGCGGCATGTCACGTTCACGTTCGTGAATAAAATGAAAAAAAAAACGTGCAGAGTTTGTTGCATGTTGTGTGAATTTCAGAACTTCCTTTGGCACAGTGGTAGTTTTCGCATTATCACCATGTCTTTCCTGAACACACACACACACACACACACACACACACACACACACAGAGAGAGAGAGAAAGAGCTTCAACATGCTCCTGACACTCGTCTCACACACGTTCACGTTGTCGAAGTGTTCAATTCCCTCCTGTTTTGTTAAATAATACTCGCTGGCTAAAAGGAATGTCACGTTCTCTCACTCCTGCTCTCTAACCATCTCTTCTTTTTTTTTGTTTATCTCTGAGCTCTGATACTGCTGTGAATTTTTCAAGATATTCTGAAGCAGTTTATCAGTCAGAAAAAGGTCAATCTGCTTTATGAACAAACATTTAACGGCAGTGATGTAGTGAGTAGACCGAGAGCTGACAAACCTGATAGCGTTTCCTTTCTTCCCTCCTCTCAAAGCCTCAGGACAGATGAACACACCTCAGTGTGTTTAAAAGCAATGATGTGTGCTATTAATCTTACAGCCATTAGCAGTGGGTTTTCCTGGTGGCTGCAGAGCCACTTATCGCTAAGCTAAAGACAATACAATACACTAACATATATTTTTTTCTGGATTAAATCACTGCTCTAACTTCAGAGCTAATCATTTTGTGTGCTCAAGCTAGCTAACCAACATCTCCTGTCGTAACATTAGCTAGCTATGTTAGGCTAAGGTCGAATTCTTACTACGAGAATTCCTTCGATTGGACTTTGGAGATTAGTATACTGTATAACGTGCAATCGCTACTGATGAAATATTTGTGAAAGGTCTAACTAAGTATTTTTAGGTAACTTTGAAAACCGTGTGCACTATTAATCACATACATTAGTGCTGGCTTTTCCACTGGACACAGTGACGCACAGAGCCACTTATCGCTAGGCTAAAGACAGCTAAAGATGTGAATAAACTACCTGAAACAAAAATTCTTTTGTCTGGATTTTATTTTTATTAAACTTCAGTGCTAATTATTCTCTGGGCTCAAACTAGCTAGCAGTACTCTCCTGTGGTAACTTTAGCTAGCTAGCTAGTTAAATCAGCGTCTAAGGTTGAATTGTTCCTGGTAGATTCAACTAAACACTAATACAAGTCTTTACTCACAGATTTTATTTTATTTTTTTTAATTTGTGAACAGTCATGAACTGAACTGAATCGTTTTACTGAACAGAATCAAACGACTCGAGTCAGTGCAAAGACTCACAAGAAGATGAAGGTCTCGGAAGGCAGCATTATGCACAAACAGTCGATCCAGATGTGACTCAGTTGGAGTAGAAACTCAGCAGTAAAGTATAGGATACGAACATTTTTCCAAAATTGTTCCTAGCTGGATTTTTATGAACATCACATTTCTTTTTTTTTTTTTTTTTACATGCTCCTGTAAACAATTCCTGAATAAATGTGTTTGTATCCAGCTTTAGAAATGAGGTAAAATGACCAAAATAATCAAAAAGTCTCTACTGAAAAATTAATATGCACATTTTTTTTAAGCCTCTGTCCAAAAACTACATCAGCTAATCTGTTTGAGAGTCAGAATAACTCCGCAAATCCACACGAGGCGAGTGTGTGATGATTTAAACATGCCGTTTGAACAGTTTGTCTTGGCTGAGCGATGAAATTTGGGATAATGGGGACTGTGTTCTGTAAATTTCTTCTTTTTTTTCTCCTATTATTTTAAGGGTGGATTGTTAACACAGGACTGTTCTCCATTCTCGTGTCCTTGTGAGTTTCATTCCTACATGATAAATTGGCAGTTTTTTTTTTGTTTTTTTTTTTAAATGTTCATAATATTGAGAAACAGTCCTAGTTTCCAGTCCTAGGTTTCTACCTATGGTTTATTCAGGCTTTCTTTGTTCTGTAACATTTCACCAGAGGTCATGATGTGCTTCAGATGCCAGAAGGCACAAAACAGATTTAAAATAAAAACACAGTAATTGCAGACTGAACACTATTATGTTCATATGTGAACAAAGGTTGGCATGACACAATGCTAATAATAATAATCATCATCATTTTAAAAATCAATAAGCATAGCTTCCGGATCTGACCCTGGCCAGGATAAAGCACTGAACTTTAATAAATGAATGAATAATAATCATGTTTATGTAACACATGATTATTTATAGGGAAATGTTTTTAATTTCAAAATTCACTCAAGGTGATTGCTAACTGGCGTTTATAATAAAGGCTTTTCCCGAATCATATGTCTTTGCTAGAAAATCTTTGCCGCTAAATATGAAAAAAAAAAAGTTTTTAAAAAGGTGTTAGGAGTTTTACATTTTGAGTAAAATTAAAGGCTTTTAGGACAGAAACAAAAATAATGACATTTCCATGAAATAGCACTCGATATAATAATCTAAATTGAACTGCAGTGTTAGTGTAATGTTGGCACCCATTAAATTAAAGAAGTAGAGCTCCGAAACCTCTCAAATCCCAGTTTAAATTTGAATAAAAATGGCCGTGTTCGGACAGGATTACATTTACACGGGAATGTTGGGTAATTCCACCATTTCCAGGTTTTCCTTTGTGATTTTTTTCCCCATTCCGGTTCAGCCATGTCAGTGATTTTCTTCCTCCTCCCATGAGAAAGTTACAGACCAAGTGATCTACTGCATGTACTTTTTTTTTTAAACAACTCCTGCTCTGTTGAATTTGTTTACCACTGCTACTCGCTGTATTTAATCGTCTAGCAAATGCCCGCATTAAACGCTCCTGAGACAGGAAATCGGATTAAATGAGATGCCATAAGGACGGCTACAGGTATAAAGCCACTTTATATTGACCTCCACCTCATTTTTAGTTTACTAGAAATAAAGGGATGAGCGGTTGTCTTGCTAAATGTTAGCTGCCAAATAAATATAAATATAATCATAACTATATCATCAATAATCCAATGATATTTTCTATATTCAAACCACGATTGTGTATAAAACACCATATGATCATGTGTGATGCAAGTTCGCTCGTCCTCGTCATGCGTTTCATTTACCTGCCATCGATAAGTGAGAGTTTTATCTTGTTGTTACAGATGTCACTGTGTGAAAATAATCCTGTCTGAATAGGGCTTTATGAAGAATAAAGTATACGCTCGTGCCATTCATCAGACAGAATCATCTCTTCCCTTTTTTGATATCAGGTACAATATCGATCGCTCTTGTTAACAGGCTCTGGTTCGTTACTCGTGGACTACATTTATTAATTTAAACAGCACTCGTGTCAGATTTTAATGCGAGGATGAGCCTGAGCTCTACATGTGCTTTTAATTAGTTTCCAATTTTAGATTTTTTTGTAAAACCTCATTGGGAACAGGAGAAATGAGAAATTTCCTAAATATAGCAGAAAAAGGGATTGTCTGAGGTGCAAGGTTGGATGATGAAGCCTGATGGAAACAGGGTTTCGGAATAAATTATGACGTGGTGAACGTGTGTTCCAGTCATTCCCTCAAATACTCGGCATACCAAATACTAAATGGATGAAGAGATCTGCTAAATGTTCTCTTTTCTTTTATTTGTTTTTCTTTTAATTATCTTCATATTCAGTCCTTAAGCTCCATTGATGATTTTCCATTCCAAAGCAGATGGACGCCATAAAAAGCCTTTTAAATAAAAAGCTGAAAAAAAAAACCCTCCTTTTTTCTCGCACACTTTAATAAAAGAAAAACAAGGAATTTTTCAATTCTTCCCCTAAAAGCACGTAGGAGATCCATTAGGCCCGACACAACAGATGGGCGATGGTCAAACGCACTTGGCTTCCCCCAGTCAGCCACTCAGTGTGTTATTACCTTGGCATGACTGACATATCCGTTACCCAAAGCAATAGCGCGAGAATGTTTATTAGCAGCTCTCCCGCTAATAGCAGACGCCATAACAGCAGAGCAAACAGGCTGAGAGGAGGAGGCCACCGCTGCGCTAACGCTCACAGCGGAAAGCTAAACGCGTGTGACCTTGAGGCGGGCGAGACAGAGAACTCCTGCCTGACAATTACAGGGGAACTGGGAGGTTTTTAAAAAGCTCATGGCTCTGCCTGGAGTTTCGGCCGTGACCTTAAGTGCAACAGCGAATGTTACACAACAGCGGTGGAACTGCTCTTCGGTTAGCTTGGGATTAGGTAGAAGTGAAAAGATTTTGCATCAACATCAGTGCTCTAACAAGCACTATATGCATTTTTAATTACTGTATTTTTTTAACCACCTGTTCTTCTTTCAAACGATGTCTCTTTAGTAGAGGTGAAAGAAAAAAAAAAAAAGACCTGAATTTGAATCGAAAAATCCATCTAACAGTCTCTGAAATGGCCGCCAAGGTTGCTTATGGATCCACTTCGAATCGAAAAGGAAAACAATTAAAACCTGAGACTCTAAAGGAATAAAATAAAACCTAGGAGATACTTTGGATTCAAGAAAACAAAAAAACAAAAAAAAAACACCACCACAATAAAATACCGTCGCAGCAACACAACCCTCGCTACATGTCAACAGACGCCTCATGGGGAAATGACGTTAACCGGAGCCCGCAGCTAAAGATGCAACAACTAAATGAAGCAATCGGTAACTTTATTTGCAAGGATGTGAGCTCCTATAACGTTACAGAAAATGTTGGATTCAGACGATAGGCATGCTGGAACTCTGATAAACAACTCCGAGCATTTTAGTAAATCCGTGCACCGTAAGGAAAAAAAAAAGAAGATTTATGAAGAGAATTAATGTAGTGTAGATAATAAATGTGGTACCAATTCTCAGACAAAATGAAGACAGTGAAGAAATAATTTGAAATTGTTGCTCTGTAGGATACAACAGTGCATGTTAAACTGAACTGAACTGAAATCATATTGGATTGAAGTGTGATGAATCAGTGATGAATCAAATCATATCAGTGCTGAACTGTATCGTATCGTTGCTGAATCGAATCGTATCGCTGATGAATCGAATCGTATCGCTGACGAATCGAATCGTATCACTGATGAATCGAATCATATCGCTGATGAATCGTATCGGTGATTAATCGTATCGTATCGCTGATGAATCGTATCGCTGATGAATCGTATCGCATTGTTGCTGAATCGAATAGTATCGCTGATGAATCGAATTGTATCACTGATTAATCGAATCGTATCTGTGATGAATCGAATCATATAGCATCAGTAGTGAACTAAAAAGTGTTTATCCAACCATCACTTGAACAAGTGTATTGTTTTTGTATCATATCGTACACTACATATTGATACGTGTATCGTATCATATCACCTGAAAGGCGGAGGAAAAGCATTTGCTACAGATATACAGTAGCTAGGAAACTTTTAGCAGGCTAGTCAACACTGCTCGCTGTTCAGGACATGAGAACTCGTACTGCTGGTCAGAAATTTCACGAGAGGCTAGACAGATAATTTTACAAGCCTGTTGCAGGGATTAGTCTGTTGGGTCAGGTGTCGGGGTTGATAATGTGGAACACTGCCGAGTCGGTGATGTGGACCTGAAAGAAAACAGGCAGCTTCTTTATTTATTTTCTGCAATGTTCCAGACAGAGCGGCAACCCAAAAAGTCTGAGGTACAAGAAATCAAAATAATAAAGTAGACATATCAAAGAAAAAGCCAATATTAATCAAAACTTGATTTTGTTTCCTGCAATGATGTCCAATGGATTTTCCCAGGCCTCCACACATATTTTCTTTGGCCAGCTTTCGGGAAATTGGCTTAAAAAGTTGCGAGTGCATCAATACCTGCTGACAGAAGACAGAGATGCTATCAGGGCGATGAGATAGAACACGGCAGTATAAGAATACCTAATCATTTTATCGTAGAGAAAAAATAATAATAAATCAGATCTCGGTCGAGCTTGCGCAGTCCTGCGTGATATCAAAAGCTCTCTTTGCTTGACTCCTCTGCTTTTTACCTGAGAAGTGTTTGATAAAAGGACACACCAGGCCATGTTCTCTCGCCTGCTCCAGCTCCTCGTGTTGAGATAAGAGACGGAGGCTGGGGAGCGAAAGAACGATGAAAGCGCAGCAGAGGTTTTCTGTGTTAAGCCAAGATAACAGCAGTGACTTCCCTCCTGTATTGCAGCGTCTGTGTCCTCCTGTTAAACCACGGCACAAACACGCTTCCCGTTTTCCTGCTCGGGATGTTTTAGTACGAGAACGTGTCTGGACGAAAATTGCCTTTTTCATTTTTCATCATTTTTGCAAGTCGTGTTGCATCAATAGATACGGCGAGATGTATTGATCACATGCTTAAATTGGCCAGAAGCAGGACCCTGAATGGACATCATGATCGATTTCACTCAACACACACACACACACACACACACACACACACACACACACACGCAGATATCTGTGCTCTGTCTCTGTATGTGCAAAAGGGACCGCTGTGGATTTGCCCTGATTGTCCCTGCATTTTACTTCATCACTTTGTAAAAGCAGCCAGAACTCAAAATGCATCTCCCCACCACCACAAAATCAATTATATATATATAAAAATAAAATTAAGGGTGCATGATGTGTGTCATATCACAATATAATAGCGTTGCATTTTCCCATAAATTTAAAATTTTAAAGAACTTTTTTATTTATTAAAAATATTAACACATCAGCTGCTTCCAGTCAGTTTATAATGATTTAAAAAGTATAAAAAGATATCACGGTATTGATGATATCTCAGAAAAGCATATTACAACATCATTTATTATGATATCAATATTAGATCAAGATTGAAGTCTAGAAAAAATATACAGCCTCCACGCAAAGACCTCGCTGTAACAAAAGGGCTCACTGAGGAAGAGTACAGATCCATTTACAGGAAGTTTATTAACAGATAGGGCAGGGTCTAAACAGTCAGGGTCGGCACCAAAACAACAAAAAGGCTCGAGATGGCAAACAAAACACAATCCAACACGGAATCAAAAACCAGGGCAAGGTCAAGACACCAAAATCAGAGACTGCATCAAACAATAGGGCAAGACAAAAGGAGGCAATGAATTAAACAAGACAAGGTCGCACACAGAATAGCTAACCAAGAGATTCAGAGCGCTGTCCATGTGCTTTTTATGGTGAACAAACAGGAAATGAGTAAACATAGGAGTGGTTGAAAATTCAGGGACGCGCCCTCTGCTGGTCTGGAGGGGAAATGTCCCTTCTAGATGTTACAATCGCAACCTATTTCCTGTATCTTAGCTGCCTGTTGCTATAGTTTCCAAAATGCACTCAGCAGCTCTACATGATCCTCAGGGTGCCAATATATTTAAGAGACAAGTCTTTTTTCTTTAGCAAATACCAAGAAATGTATGACTATGTATTCCAGTGTCAGTGCGTTCCTGCGCTCAGTTACTTTTATTTGCTTGCCTTTCACATTTCTATAAATCTTCATGTTATCACATTATCGAACATTCGTGAACTCCTGTTTATCTCGGTATGTTTCAATACAAAACAAAATGTTTTACAAAATGTTTTGTAATATAAAAGACTCGAAATCTAAGCCGGTGAAACGCAAAAAAAAAAATAATAAAAAATAAAATCTGTGCTGTCAGACCTTCCTCGGGACAAAAGCTGAGATTTCAGATTGACTCAGAACCTGTCAGCAGTTCAAGGTTTTGGAAAATGTGTTTTTTTCCCTTTTTTTTTTTTTTTTTACTCATAGCAACACCAGACTATTCACAAAGACGAATGGGGAATTGGAAGCTAGAAGAAGGCTACGAGGCAGTTACACACACACACACACACACACACACACACACACAGCGAGGGCGTCCAATAGTGATGCACACCTGGGGAGTTAAATGCAGGAAAAAGGCGCTGACAGCTCAAAGTCATCGCTTTTGTTATATGAAAAGCTTGGCCCAGTTGAGACGCATCACACACGCCGTGAACCTCCGCCTTTACACACTCGTGCACACATTAGCTGCGTCTGGTCATGGCCGTTCTACTAATGTCCTGTTTAGATGCTGCGTCTCATGAATAAACCATTCTTATTTACTCTGTTCTGTGTCTTCCTCTTATTGGAGATTATTAGCAGATTTGGAAACAGGGCCAGAATCTGTTTTTCGAAATAAACAGCTTACAGCACATGCAGTATTGATGCAGAAATAGTAAAATATTCACCATGCCATTTGTAGTAGCAATAAAAATCCATCTGAGGTCATATCATAAAAAATCCCTTACCAACTCACTAACTGACTCACTGAATGACCGACTGACTGACTCAGTGACTGACGCACTGACTGACACACTGACTGGCAGATTGACTCACAGAGCGACTGACTGACTCACTGCCTGACTCACTCACTAACTGACTCAGTGAATGACTGAATAAATCACTGAATGACTCACTGTATGATTCAGTGATTGACTAACTGACTTACTGACTGACCTACTGACTCAGTGACTGACTGACTGGCTCACTGAATGACTCACAGACTGACTGACTCTCTCACTGACTGTTTCACTGAATGACTCACTGGTTCACTGAATGACTCACAGACTGACTGACTCACTCACTGACTCATTCACTGATTGACTCACTGACTTACTGACTGACCTACTGACTCAGTGACTGACTGACTGGTTCACTGTATGACTCACAGACTGACTGACCCACTCACTGACTCATTCACTGAATGACTCACTGACTGACTGACCTACTGACTCAGTGAATGACTGACTCACTGAGCGACTGATTAATAACTTGAGAGAAAGTTACGATTACGTTTCAATTACGATAATAGTAATGGCACCCTATAAAAAGAGGAAGAGTTAGCGTGTGTCTGTGGTAGCCGATGAGCTGCAGTGGCTAAGCTGCGTTACTGGAAGATTTAGTGCTTTTTTTGGGTTGAGTTTTTTGTGTTTTTTTGGGTGTGGCTACATGTATATCAAACGTGCCACAAACATGCTCGGTAATTTTAAGGCTGATTGTATCAACCTACGCACATGAGTATGAAGAAATTTGAGTTCCAGTGTTAGAGACTAGTGACTTCAAGGCTTTCTGGAGATCTTAGAAGCACTTCTAATGAAGTATAAACCAGGCTTTAGTGGACTAGTGGGACCTGAAGACTTAAACCGGAAAAAAACATTTCCGTACAGAGGGGGAACTCTGTGGCAACAACTGTCCTCTACTGAATCCTGACACATTTTTCTCACGAAGCGAGTTTAAATGCTGAGAAATCGTCCAGCAGTTGGTAGAAATAATGACGTGGCGTGGCCGAATGGCGTAACATCTTCAAGATCACAACGTGAATGCGGTTGTCATGATTCACTCCTACAAGAGATCCTACGTTTGACAAGTTTGACACAAATGTTATGCAATCTAACAACTTGATGCAACGGTAAGCAATCTAAACACTTGATGCAACATTAGGCAATCTAAAAATCTTCACTTTTCAAAACAGTTTAGATAAATAGAATGGTTGTCGGATTTAAAGGAAATCCTCGGCAGCTCAGCCATCGCACAGTTCATATGGTTAAACCGATCCTTTTTTATGCCTTTTCTTTTTAGTAACAAGCCAATTACCGGAGGCCATGATGCTGTTTACTGTGTCTGCAAGTCGCTTTCACTGTTCAGGGATTCAGACCTTCAAAGAACGCACACGATTTTTTTTTTCTTTCAGCTTCTTTAATCATTTAAAACTGGTTGCATTGGGAAAAAAAATGTCAAAGCTATGATGTTGAACTGAGAACTAAACACCGAAAAGGAGCACATTAACGCCAAGTCGGTTAAACAAACAAACCAGCCACATTAGCCATTCACGCACGTTATTAATGGGACCGAAAGTCACTTTTAATCCTTGGATTGCTGCGGCTTCGCCTGTGAAGCTCCTTCAAAAGCCGCCGCAGATAACATCACAGAGAACCCCGATGGATTTTGCTTAGTGGAATTGTACAGGATGCCATCCTCGACAGCATTCCTCCCCCAGCCGAGGTTAACAATCAGGGGGAGAGGGGGAATAGCGGTAGAGAGAGAAGAAAAACACATTACGTTTGATAGAAAGTCTGCAAGCATGAGGGAGGAAAGAGAATGCCTTTTCTCTCCGTTTCCCCTTCCCTCCAATAGGATCATCACCCGGAAGATTAGGCCGGATATGCCGCATTGCCTCATGTCATCCTTCCTTTTCTCGTCAATCAGCCACTGGAACCCTGGGATATTTGAGAGAGGGGGAAAAAAAAGAAGCTCCTGTCTGGATCGAGGTTGTTTCAATGGAGCACGAGGACTGAAATGTGTCTAATGAAATCCATATTGGCTACAGAGGCTGAGCTTGCAATTAGCAAATGCTAATGCAAACGCTACATTTGTGTGTTCTCTCTGAATGAAATAGCTACGCATTGTTATTGTAGGTGATTGTCATTATTTCAATCACTAGAAATTTGGAATAATCGAACAAAACGGCTTTCCTACTCATTATTTCGCAGCTTTTAAAAATAGCACTTGATCCAGCGCATCCTATTATTCATATTTATAATCATGCACAGGCAGAAAGTTGCACTCAACTTTCACAATGATGACAGAACAAATCGAGAACATGAGATTGTAATGCGTGTGTGGGATGCACCCTAGGCAATGTTATCGATAAAAATAAAACCAATGTTTTTGTTCATTCAGAAACATGTCCATGGTTTGAAGGATAAGCTGACCGAGGGCTCATCTGCGATGCTTACAGATCAATTCCTAATTTTATCCGTTCATAATTCAGCCCTTGAGATGAGCATGCTCTCTGATTAAGATGCTGTGTTGAAAGCGACAGAAGCCCCTTCGAGGTCGTTTCAATAGAACACGAGGATGGAAAAGTTTCTAATGAAATGTACAGACGCTACAAAAGCTGGAATACTAGGGCCAATGCTAAGGATAATACGTATACTATAGTCAAATCTCTGTGAAAGAAATCGCTATAGTGTGGTACTGATTCGTGAACGTAGTGTGCACTAATAGTGCACTGTATAGTGTACAGGGAACGAATTGAGACATGACGCATGACTGAGAATCAGCGTTACATCTGATAAGATTTTACAGATTAACCTTCGGAACATTGATAAGTAACACAAGTGACTGTTTGTACACGCTGTGCTGTTTTATTGTAGTATTTTTTTTTGGTGTGTGTGTGTGTGTGTGTGTGTGTGTGTGTGGAGCACATGAAGAGAGTGGGGAAAAAAAAGTACCAAATTTCTAAACTTTAAGCAAAAGGGAAGTGACTATTGCTAGGCAACATTGTTAAATGTAGCATGGCTCTAATCATGAGTCTCTCTCTCTCTCTCTCTCTCTCTCTCTCTCTCTCTCTCTCTCTCTCACACACACACACACTTATAATCATGATTAAGGCTTACCCTAAAATCAGAGCACTACAAGATGGACAGGACACGTTTCCTGTATTTTTTGACAAGTGCCAATAAAGTAAAGTACAGAGAGATGTGTTGAATAAGAATACAAGTTTTGTTTTGGTGCTTTTTTGTAGAAAATAACTGTATTATTTATTTATATAGGGTTGTTTTCAGCACTGGTGACTTATGTGAGGAAAGTTTCAGGTATTCAGAGTCGGGTTGCGCACCTGCTTAAGTAGATTTTCTGGGCTTTTCACTGGGATTATTAAAAAATCACCTGCATGCGGTTGATGCCTTTGAGGTTGCCAGATTTTCTTGAGTGAAAGAGTTGAAGACGGCGTTTTTTTTCAGTAACGTCTAGACCACCGCATTTATACACAAGGACAAAAAAATAAAAAAATAAAAATCAGGGTAAGAAAGTGCGATTAGCACGGTTTTAAAAATTCTGTCCTCGAGATATCTTTGATTAAGATGCTATCTTCTCTGATGTTCTCCACATGAAAACATTTCCTGGATTTAAATGAATGATGCGATTAATTAATTACTACTAACTATGAGGCTTAATACACAACGTGCTTGGAGATTTAAGAGGACATAAGTAAAATTTTTAGGAGTTAATTATTCATGTATTGACATGGAAGTCATCAGTGAAGTCATCAGAATCATGTTCCACAACATAAAGTCTCAACTAGGAAACTCTGAGAAACAGGGAATTTAGGGCACTGGCTCAGAATTTCACCTCACACCTGTACAGATGTGTGATAAACCTGCGAATCTAGAGTCTAGACTGAACCTGGGTGAGGAAACAACAACCAGCGAGGGGAAGGTGCTAACTGAGATCGGGTGTGGGATGGAACAGAAAGTTTTCCTGACACTTACTGTTCACACTGTCTCATGTGCCAGAGGAAAAAAAAAAAAATCATAGAAAAGAACAATTGTTTGTGCGTGTGTGTGTGTGTGTGTGTGTGTGTGTGTGTGTGTGTGTGTATATATGTAATTATTTCTTCGACTGAATGTTCCTGTGATGTTGCTTTGTTTAACATAAGTATATTTTATCTGAAACTCCTTCTGAGGTTGAGCTTACGCGATGACACACAATTATTTATCTACACCGAGGGCTTGTGACTGTCGTGTGTCAGGTTAATAAATTGCGAACTATTCTCGATTCGAATTTTAGTTAGCGATCGTTCTTTGAGTCTTTAGCGCCTAGAATCAAAGCAGCATTTAGCGTTTATGCTACACACAACTGGAACTCGCAGAAGATCGAAAATGTGCCTCATATGTAGCCATTTTAAAATCCAGCTTAAAAACATTTCTATTTTCTTGTGTCAGCGCTAAGACTTTACTTTCAGAATTCTACTTTTAACACGTTTTTTTAATCTCATTTTAATTGTTTATGTATTCTATTTTATTCATTTTTACTATTCCATTTTCTTGTCCTTTCATTTCATTTTAAATAAACACACCCCGCCTTAACTGCTTCCTTCCCTGATTCGTTCGTTTGCTTGGTTTGCCCAGATGATCATGAAGAATCTGGTAATGTGCTGAATAACTACTAATCACTCCTATTTGCCGTTTCATTTTTAAATAAAAATATTTTGTGCGTCCATAATTATTTCATTGTTATGTCCATAATCAACCCCTCCTGACCAATCAGAATCCAGAATTTAAGACGACAGTGCTGCGGTATAAACCACTGAATATCATCCAACATCAGAACTGAAGCGACATCTTGAACAGAATCACTAAAGTGGCTAAACACTTTTTTTTTTGCTCGTGAAATAATGATGACGCTCTCAAATTGTTGATCCACGATCCCTGTGGCCTGCTGCGGAAGATAAAACCCCTGAGGGAAAAGCAGTACGATCGCACCATATGTTCCCTAACGCAGTGCTCCGTCAACTGATCACACACACACACACACACACACACACACACATTTGTCTGGCTATCCTTGCGAGGACCTTCCGATGACATCATGATTAATGCAGCTAATTGATGCTCCTAACCCTAACCCTACATTCGCACACAGACACTCACACACACACACACAGACACTCACACAGACACTCACACAGACACTCACACACATCACATCACTTTCACACATACACACACAGACACTCACATACATCACTCACACACATCACTCACACACAGACACTCACAAACATACAGTCGCACACAGACACTCACAAACATACACTCACACATCACTCTCACAAACATACACTCACAGACACTCACACATCACTCTCACACATACACACAGACACTCACACACATACACTTACAAACATACACTCGCACACAGACACTCACAAACATACACTCGCACACAGACACTCACAAACATACACTCGCACACAGACACTCACACATCACTCTCACAAACATACACTCACAGACACTCACACATACACTCACACACATCACTCGCACACAGACACTCACAAACATACACTCACAGACACTCACACATACACTCACACACATCACTCGCACACATCACTCGCACACATCACTCGCACACATCACTCGCACACAGACACTCACAAACATACACTCACGCACAGACACTCACACATACACTCACACATCACTCTCACACATACACACACAGACACTCACACACAGACACTCGCACACAGACACTCACACACATCACTCGCACACAGACACTCACACACACTCGCACACAGACACTCACAAACATCACTCGCACACAGACACTCACACACACTCGCATACAGACACTCACACACACTCGCACACAGACACTCACACACACTCGCACACAGACACTCACACACACTCACACACAGACACTCACACACACTCGCACACAGACACTCACACACAGACACTCACACACACTCGCACACAGACACTCACACACACTCGCACACAGACACTCACACACACTCGCACACAGACACTCACACACAGACACTCACACACACTCGCACAATGCTCATGTTGGGTAAACGTGTCTGTTTTAATGGCTGTTTTATTTCAAAATCATTTTCCTTTGTAGACAAAATTACACATACTCTCGCCGACCTTAGTGGAGAGGTAAATACCATTTTGCCAATAATAGCATAATCCCTTTGTCTCTTATTGAGAAAAAAAAGGTAATTTAGCAAATGGAATCAGCACCCATTAATTTCTGAAATTATACTCGTCTCGCAGTCACTCATTCTAATTCACGACGCTATCGCAGCGCGCACTCCAGATAGTAAGACTATTAACAAGGTTTAAAGCGATGTTATCCAGGGATTTATGAGTGAGAATTAAACCACTCTGTAGTAAATTGATTCTGAAAAGCGGAGAGCATTTGCATTTCATTTAATCTCTGCAGAACAATTATACCTCCATAAGAGGGTTTAGGTGAAAAGATTGCAGAATACAATTACGAAACGCCGAAGCGCCACTTATTGCTACGTGGGACAATAACACGAAAATAGCAGCTTACAATGCGTCTACGCAACGTGCCACATCAATTTCCTGGCAAATAAGTTGTTTTTTAATGAAGTGCACCTGATACAGATATCATCTGAGGTGTTAATTCACTGTCGGCTAGCTAATACAGCAGGGAAAGTCTTGTGTGAAGTATTTCGTGTGAAGTATTTCATGTGTGTGTGTGTGTGTGTGTGTGTGTGTGTGTGTGTGTTGGCCCGAGGGACTCTCACTCTCACATCGCCGACTTTCCCACAGGCTTTCAGTGACACACATTAGCAGAACAGGACATTTCCAGTAACATCCGGCTGTGCAAATGCATTCCCTCTTTACCTTTGCCAGAGATACGGATTCACTTCAATACCATTGTACTTGAAAGGGAAAAAAAAAACAAAAAAAAACTCCAGGTGAAGCTATTTTTGGGGTTCCTGAGCCGGGGGAACCTTTCTCAGGGTCATGAAGGAGGCTTTTGTAGAGGTTCTGGAAGCAAAAAAAAGGCCTGGCTCAATGAATCTTAAAGATTAATGAGTGACCTCAGCACGGCGGTGTGAAGAATACAGGACTTTTGGTCTCGATTCGGAAAGACTTGATAAAATAATCTGTTATACTTCTTTCAGATAAAAGGAATTAAACTTCTATAATCCCCCCCCCAAAAAAAACACATTGCACATATGATTTTGCTTCATAAACGACCTCATAGTTCGATACCACAGCGCTGTTGAGTTCTCGACTCTGATTGGTCAGAAGGTGCTGATTTCTTTTCTATACCAGCAGCACGCTCAGTACTTCTAATACGTTACTGTTTCTATAGTAACAACCCGTCCACAAACAAATCTGTGTAAGCATTGATATGGTGACTTTTCCGGTAAAGGCATTTTCGGAAGGAGTCTCCAGTGTCATCTGACAGACGAGTTTGTGCTTCTTAGTGATTTGATTTGACAAGTTGTGTGTGTGTGTGTGTGTGTGTGTGTGTGTGTGTGTGTGTGTGTGTGTGTGTGTGTGTGTTTTTTCCTCATTAACTTCAAGAGAGAGAGAGAGAGAAAGAGAGAAAACTTGGACTTGCATGGACTTTCCACAACCTTAAATGTAACTACAAATGGAAAAAAATGCAATATGTCTTTCTGTAATAAGTTAGAAATTGCAGTCGTTGAAAGTTTGCTGTCATATATGAGGAATAAAAGACTTCAGGACATGCTGTTATAGGAAAAAAAAACAACCCTTTCTTGTCTTGGGGTAAACACTAACCGTGCTTCATAACACCACCTGATCACTGATTATTTTCCTATAACAGCACGACACCGGATGATTTATTCCTTATGTAATTATAAACAGATTCGTCTGCTCATGTGATTTTAGTTTAAAATGAAGCGATCAAGCGACGAAGTGAAAAAAGAGAAATCTTTTCAATATGCACAACCTTGGAATGCTTGAACCATTTTATACACTGAATCAATCAGTGGTTTGTGGAAAAGAAAATTTATGAACCTCTGGACTCAATAACGCTTTTTTAGTGTTATACAGTCCTCTCCGAAAGTATTGGAACAGCAAGGCCAATTCGTTTGTTTTTTTCTATACACTGAAGACCTGTGGGTTCGGAATTTCAGCTTTCATTTCCTGACATTTACATCTAGACGTGTTAAACAGCTTAGAACATGGCACCTTTTGTGCTAGACCACCCGATTTTTAGATAATCAAAAGTATTGGGACAGATAGTCTTAAAGTAAATAACACTACATATTTGGCTGCGTATCCCTTGCTTACGATAGCTGCATCAAGCCGGCGAGCCACTGACATCGCCAACGTGTTGCGTTCTTCTTTTGTGATGCTTTTCCAGGCTCGTAGTGCAGCTTCTTTCAGTTGTTGTTAGTTTCATGCGTTTCTCCCATCAGTCTTCTCTTCAGGAGGTGAAATGCTGCTCACATGGATTAAAGTCCGGTGATGGACTTGGCCCGTCTAAAACCTTCCACTTTTGCCCCTGATGAAGTGATTTGCTGTGTTGGCAGCGTGTTTTGGCTCGTTGTCTTAATGCATGATGAAGTTCCTCCCAATTAGTTTGGATGCATTTCTCTGTTAATTGGCAGACAGAATGTTTCTGTAGACTTCTGAATTCATTCTGCTGCTACCATCACGAGTTCCAGCATCAATAAAGATTAATGAGCCTGTTCGAGAAGCAGCCAAGCCTAGCCCAAGCCATGACACTACCTCCACCATGCTTGACGTATGAGCTCGTATGTTTTGGATTTCTTTCTCCACACTTTGGCCTTTCCATCACTTTGGTAGAGGTTAATCTTGGTTCCAGAACTTTTCTGGATCATCTCTGTATTTCTTTGAAAAATTCATCTCAGACCTTTCTTACTGCTGACGAGCGCTTTGCCGTCTTGTGGTATGGCCTCTATAATTCTGCTCTCTATGTCTTCTTCCAACGGCGGATTGTGATATTTTCACCCCTGCCCTGTGGAGGTTGATGGTGATGTCACTGACTGTTGTTGTTGGGTTTTTCTTTACAGCTCTCACAATGTTTCTGTCGTCAGCTGCTGTTGTTTTTCTTGGCCCACCTGTTTGATATCTTTCTTTTTTGGGACATTTCAGATTGTTATATTTGTTATGCCCATTTCTTGTGGAATGGCTCTGATTTATTTTCCCCAGCTTCAAAATGGCTGGCTTTTCTCCCATAGGCATCTCTCTAGTCTTCATGTTAGTTTATCTTTTTTAACAACAAACGCAGCCTTCGCAGGTGAAACCCAGGGCTCAGACCAAGAGTAGACATTCAGAGCTATTAATTGTTTAAACAAGCAATTTCACAGGGCACACCTGGTCAACAAGACACAGTCACGTGTGCCAATATTTTTGATCACTTGAACAAATGGGTGGCTTGAAGCCTGAAGGTTGAAGGAGAAGACCTTCAGTCTATGGCAAAAACAAAAGAATCGGCGTTGCCGTTCCAATACTTTCAGAGGGGACTGTGTGTGTGTTAAATTATTCATTGTATAAACGAGTATACTAGAATTTTATGTTTGATATTACGAAGCACTTTAGGACTTCAAACAGCAACACAGACAGCTTGTTATATTCAGTATGAAGTGAAGAAAGAAAGAGCTGCTACTTTAAGAGTGATCTAAAGACGCTGTTTACGATGCACTTAGCGCTATGGCGCTTTCAGGAAGCTCGCTTTGAAAAACGCTTCTCGTGCTAAAGAGTCGGCCGAACAAAAGAAAAAGAAAGGGAAAAAAAAGCAGAACGCTTCATGGCTTAACGTGGTGCCATCTTCTCTACTTTCCACTCAATCTGCTTTAGTCAAACGCACATTGAAGACTCACATTCAGAAACGGGAAAAAAAAAAACTTGACCTTGATATTTAATTCTGAAGGGATTTTATTTGAATTGACCACAGCTACATGCGTTTCCCTGGTGCGGTTCGAGAAAGAAAAAAGTCTGACGTATCGTTATAGACCGAGATCGCCGCTTTAGCCTAGCAATTATTCAGTCGATTTTTTCGACAACACAAAACACAAAAGCGATGTGGCGATTTATACCGCCTGCCAAACGAGGGCACTTTAGCTAATGCAGACCAACTCATGACAAAAGAGCTGATTTATTTATTTATTTTACTTTTTTTTTTTTTTTTTTCATCCCCCTTGTTGTTGACAAGCCCTTTATAAGGAGGACGGTCTTTGGAAACAGCTGGAAAGAAAGAAACAGAAGAGAGAGGGGGAACAAGTGGAGAGAGAGAGAGAGAGAGAGAGAGAGAGAGAGAGAGAGAGAGAGCACACACTTTTCATTAGGAGTCCATCTCCTGGCGTGGATTGAGTGCACAGATCTACTGCAGAGAGAGAGAAGGGTGTGAAAATAATGACGGCAAGCTGTCAGGCTTTTACGTGTTATTACCGTTCGTAAGAGCAGCATTCGCGAGAGCCGCGCGATATGTGTAATTTTCTTCAGTAGGTGGCTGAATGGACTCGGTCATGCTGAAAAGATTAGTGATTTATAATAGTGGAGAAACTGTGCACTTCGAGTGCTGGCAGATATGAGCCCCACACACACACACACACACACACACACACACACACTCAGAAAGAGAAAGAGAGAGAGAGAGAGAGAGAGAGAGAGACCCTCCCTGTGGGTTTAGCCCGGTCCAGCAGGGAATAAAGCTCCTTTTCATGGCCTGAGGAGACTCTGACAGGAACAGAGGGCCACAGATACCGAGGGAGGATCTCCATATGGCAATACTTTATTCATCAGCGCACTGAATAAAGCACCCACTGAACCATACACTCCGAGTTCCACTCTCACACACACTCACATACCTTCTCTGTCTGGCATGTGTAAGATCTGCGGTCATGTTGCAGCGATATCGGGTTTTAAAATGGCTATGTATTCGACGACTGCTACAGTTTTTTTCATACATTATACCTGCTGGATCCTGATCATTCGATAGTGACGAACCGTATTAATACGTTATCGTTTCTATAGTTACGGAGCGTTCGCGGGGGCTTGTACGGCGGCGGACGAGCCGCAGTTGAAGACTGTGCATGATTAGTGATATGGTGACCTTTCCTGTAATGGTTATTTAACGTTTACGGAAGCATGGAAGGAGTCTCCAGTGTCAGCGCTTCATAACACGTAATTCGTAGCCGCACCTTATTATGCTTAACACTCCGTGTGTGGTGCTGTTGTAGGAAAATAACCAACGACAGGGTGGCACAATGAAGTAGAGTTACTGTTACCAACCTAAAGCATGTCCTCTAATACCACAGCAATTTGGCAAAGATTACATTTTTAATTAGTTATCAAACAATACCTATTTTTTTTTATCCATCTATTGTCGAAGTAGCAGAGTGTAAACTCCTCTGAAGCTGTTGGAAAAATAAGACTATTAAATGTATATGCTGAAAAGGGTGTACCAGTAGAACAGGACTGTTTTAAGCTTGAAATCAGTAAAATGGCTAGAAATAGGTTTTAGAAACTGCTGTATCTTTTATCAGCAAAGTCCATGATTCAAGACAAACCAATACGGATAATATTAAGCGCTTTCATTTTCAAATTCGAGCTCAGTTCGTCATCAGAGCGAATGTTACCCAGTAACGCTGTGGAAGGCCTGGAGATGAAAGGGTTAAAGGTCTTGGATTTTTTTTTTTTTTTTGGCGTGTTGTAAGTGTTCTGAAAGGTCTTTTTATGAATAACACCTTTCATCTTGTTAAGGCCATAATCTATCTGGCTGTTGACATTAGCATTTAGCATTACAATAGATCACCGGCGGTGAGAGAGGGATGCCTGCAGGGCCGGCTGCAATAGAGCAGCAGGACATCGCTCTGTGTGGCTCCCAAATGCCTCGTAAGGAGATGCCCTCGGGCTGTAGTGCCCGATTCCTGCCCTTCTCTCCTCTATGTTTTGTACAGAGATGCCTTCAGGCTGCGAGGTGATCCTGGATTCCTGCTTTGCTCACCTCCCCTTGCGGGCTTCATCAGCACCATGGCCTTCTTTTAGTCCAAATTCTGTCACAAATCTCATTCCTTCTGCCTACGCTGTACTACTGCTGAACTTTCTTCTTCTTTGCTCTGATAACCCTCCCATCCACCAACACACACACACACACACACACACACACACACACACACACACACACACACACACACGCATGCTTTGATCTCGAGGGCCGGTGGGCTCGGGTGGCTGCCAGTCACAACCCTTTCCTTCTGTTCCACACCGAAACGCTGCCCACTCATGTGGCACACTTTTCCCTCGGGTAGCTTTTCGAACCCACCGGTTGCCCTGGTAACATGCCCACGGTCGGGCCAAGCATCAGGTCCGATGAAGCTGTGGGTGGGAATCCACACACACACCAAATACACGCACATACACACACACACACACACACACACACACACAAAGAACGAAACAAAAGAAAAAATCCCCAATTGGATTTGTTTTCGATCTGGCTTCGTCCCAAATAAACACCACCTTGGCCTTTCAGTCTCTGCTGACATTTTAAGAGCTGGCGCATGTGAGGACACGAGGACGATTGTAATAATGTCAAACAGGCACTGAAAGAAAGAAGAAAAAAAAAAGCAGGGACTCGTGGAAAGAGCCGAGCTGATTAGCAGCGTCTGTGGATAATCCCTAATGCCACACAACAAGCCAGGAAGATCTCTATTTAAATGCAAAAATGGATGTACGTTCACTCAGCTGCCAAACGCTAATCTTGTCCAATTTGGGCCTGTTGGGAAGCGGCTTTTACTCGCTTGTGACTTGTGTACACACAAGAACTGCCGCACTGTGGGTGGGGGTAATAAAACACACACACGCGCACACAATATGGCTTTGTTTGGGTTTATGAGGAACCAACAGGAAGCATAAACCCAGCGAGTGTCCTGGAAATGCAGTACAGTTGCTGCTACAAGTGTTTTATTCCTCCTACACCACAGCAATTTTCCAACAATTCCAACTGCTCATTTATTACAAAACAGAACTGCATGTGGTACTTTTTATCCATTTATAGTTACTTTTTTCATGATGAGGAACATCTGTGTGACAAGTTCGGTCTTGCTCTGACTTAAACAAGCAGTCGTTCCCTCAGCAGCCTCTATCCTTTTTCTGTTTCTTGAAGTTAATAAGACAAACACAGATTGTCATGTGTAAACATATCTGTTAGAAAAGAGATACAGTTCTGGAACTGGAGACTCCTTCTATAAATGTTACATAAATGTTTCGATCAATGATCAGTTTTTTTTTATGTGGTCCATCCACTGAACAAGTCTCTGAGAATGAGCTGTTACTATAGAAACGATAACCTGAATATGATAGGACAAAACCCACGACCCGTCAGAGCTGCTGTTCTAGAAAATTAATCAACACATTATGACCAATCGCAGTCCAGAATTCAATCACGGCTTCTTTCCTAATCGCATCTGAAATGACGTGAGACTCGAGACTGAGACTAGACACGAAATCCAGACGGAGGAGGAAGGAAGCAGGATGCATCAGCAACATGGCCGCCTGTTGAAAAAAAGGCTGTCGAAGGTGGATCTGTCAGCATCTGAGCGAGAGAGGAGGGTGGGGGGGGGTTTGTGCTGATCAGGAAAAAAGCTCACGAGTCCTTCAGAAGAGGTTGTAACCCCAGGAAGACAAAGGAAACGCTCGGGGCAAAACTGCCACTTCCTGTACAGACAGAGAAATAACACACAGACACACAGGGAAGACTAAATAAAAAAGAATGGGGCTCTGTGTGAGCGCACTGTACAGTGTGTGTGTGAGTGAGTGTGTGTGTAGGTGTGTGTAGGTGTGTTAGGAGAGATGGATCGGCCCATTATTTCGGCTGGTGAAAAACCAAACGCAGACACAGCACAGTGTCACACACACATCCGTTATTAGCGAGTCTGATTTAAAGATGGCTGCTTCACACCCATAACGCTGAAATAGACGTTTTTTTCCCCTCACGTGTGCGAATCCTGTCATCAACATCACGGCCAAGAGTCTGCATCTGTATGTCTTATGTTTTGACATCAAGTCCTTGCGCTCAGCAGGTGTGCCAAACCCTTACGACACGACTGTACGCTGAGTTATTTTCACATTTCACACACACACACACACACACACACACACACACAAATGTTGATGAGTTTTGTTTTGACAACTTGATATGATTGAAATGCCATTATCAATTACACGTGTTCAAAATGTAATTAAAAACTTTGCACAAGTTGCACAAGTGTTAAATACTGTACACTCTATACAGGTACACGTCAATTTATCTTTCTGTTTTATTTATTTATTTGTATTTTTAATTTTAAACTTTTTAAACAAAGTATTATTATTATTATTATTATTATTATTATTATTATTATTATTAGTTTTTTTTCTGTTTGAAAAAGGAAATTGTACACCTGTATTGCAGCAAATTAAAAATAAAATGTGGGTTTATCCACAAAAAAATAAAATAAATAAATAAATAAATAAATAAATAAATAAATAAATATGACTTACAATTTATGTAACGCTGTTGAAATCTCAATTCTGATTGGTCAGAAGATGTTGATTCATTTTCTACAACAGCAGCTCTGACAGTAGCGCAGACCTCTATAATCGTTCCAACTTTTTTTTACTCGTTTTACGGACGTTACACAACATTAACCGCAACTATAAACGGATAAAAGTATCGTTCTTTAATAAAGAAGTAACCAATTCTTTGCCTTATTGCTGTGGTGTAAGAGGAATAAAAAGCATCACGACATGTTGCTATAGGAACATGATCATCTTCGGAGCGGTGACGGTTAGTCCGCTGAGTCATCACACCACACCGCGCTGTGGTTGATTATTTCTCCATGACTGCACAACACGGGGTGTTTTATTCCTGGCTTATAAACTCGACATCCACGTTCTGACCATCGGACACACGAAACGCCTTGCTGCTACAACTCGTCACTCTGTTTTCAGGGCGCACAAACTTTTGCACTCGTTCGTAATGCTTTCTAACCTCTCTGCACTCAATTCTTCAGAGATCTCCAAGTTATAATGAAAGTAAAGTTTGTTTTAAAAAAAAAAAAAAAAAAAGAGAGAGACAAAAGGAAGGGAATGAAGAAAGAGAATCTGTGGTGAGAGTGAAATCTATTCCCGGTGTCCCTGGGCACGTCCGGAATCGGCCGGCTATCTCTCATGGAAGTGAACTGTGTTGCTCTGGTGTACACATGAGTAATGAGTGTGCTGCTGTGGAAACTGCACACTGACACACTTTACACACACATTACACACATTACAGCAGCCATTTTCATAACCATATATCACTTTCAGCAATAAATACGGCCGCTGTGTGTAATTAAAGCCCCGTTACAGTGTTTACAGTGAGCTTAGGGAGCAGTAATTAACCTGCGAAAACACGACAAGAGCCGTTTCCACTGGTGGGCGGGGCTGCCCCGAAATTGCACGTGAGAACTCAAGTAAACACGTGCCGTCATGTAAACAATATGATCACGTGAATAATGAAAGCACGTCCTGCCGCCTGCGAAAACCACACCTGAAAAAAAATTAATAAATCTTAAAAGAATCGCATATGAGAATAAAAAAACGCACTACGTGTGAGAAATGCGTGAAATACAACGTGTCTGAAAAGCACGCGTGTAAATGATCCCACGTGAATTATATAGGATGATGAACAAAATGTGTGCTGGAAGTTTAAAAAAATGTGAACGCAGGCTTATAGTAAAACTCATTAAATATTACATATACTTGTATTGGGAAACTTGCGCTGTGTTTAGCTAATTTGCTAATTTCTAAGAAGTTAGCGGTGGTGTGTAGCTCCGATGTCACTGGAGGACATCATCATTGCTAGCACAGTTGCGATCATGTTTAATACAAGAAAGAAATTTCAACAAACAAGTGATAACGGTCAGGTTTCGCTGTTAGCTCCTAAAATCGAAAGCGCAAGAGCTTCTTGTCTCTCTCATTTTTCCGTTTTCTGGCAACGCTCGATGTCATATTAATGAGAAATCCAGCGTCGAAGTGGGAAGTGGTGGAGATGTTTTTGGAAAAAAATACCAAAAAAAACCCACAATGTTGGAGTCAGATTGCAATGCAGCTAAACGATGGAGTTGAGACTCGGCTCGGCTAGTTAGCGCTCTATGAGATGACGAGCTCTATGACAGTATTAGCAGGAAGGTTGAAGCTTTGGAAGCTGATTCGTTTGAGCAGAATGTACAGCCGAGGAACTGAGAGAGAATGAAAGATGAAAGAAGAAAAATAAATTTCAGTACACTATCGGAGATTAGCTAGCGCTAGTGTACACTGTTTTTCGCTGATTAACTCCAGTAAATTACTATAAACACACTGCGGCTGTGATGCAGCATGTAGCATTACTCAGAGGTCGTATTTGTTTAGCGTCGCTGTCAGGCTTTAGCTGAGTGTGGCTTGTGTAGTGCTCCAACTCATGCTAATTAGCCAGTTTATTCATGTTTGTGTATGTATTCATGCTTTGTGTGTGTTGTGCCTACTAAAAAGGCCTAAAGACCAAAAAGTTACGACACTTTCATCTGCTGACGATTTACAGGGTCTTCATTACAACTCTCTCTCTCTCTCTCTCTCTCTCTCTCTCTCTCTCTCGTCACCCTCTCTATATCTATCCTGCTATCATTCTTGCATCGTAAAAATTTGCTATAGACACTAATTTGTACTTTTATTGTTTCTATTAAATTTTAATGTCAGAATTGTAATTTCCAGATCTCATTTTTCCCCCTTTGGAATGTTAATTTACTCCGAATATTTTTTAAACAAAGGAAGCGTGGCCTCTGTATCTGTCCATAAAGTGGGTGTGGTCTCTGTGTCCATCAGTAAAGGAGGTGTGGCTTTTATATCTATAAGTAATTGAGGTGTGGCCTCTGTATTTCTAAGTAAAAGAGGCGTGGCTTCTGAATCTGTAGGTAAAGGAGGTGTGGCTTCTGTATTTCTAAGTAAAGGAGGTGTGGCCTCTGTATCTGTAGGGAAAGAAGGTGTGGCCTCTGTTTCTGTAAATAAAGAAGGTGCGACCTCTGTATCTGTCAGGCTTGATGAAGAAAGTGTGGCCTCTGTGCCTGTTTGCCACAGTAAAGGAGGCGTGGCCTTTTTATCTGTCAGTCTTAATAAAGGAGGTGTGGCCTTTGTAAATGTTAATAAATGTTAATTAATAAATGAGGGGTATCAGTCTTAGTAAAGGAGATGCGTATTATTATGCGTAAAAGAGGCGTGGCCTTTGTATTTGCGGAACCAGTGGAGGTGGCGTGGGTGCTGTGCCTGCCAGTTTTAGTAAAGGAGGCGTGGCTTCTGTTGTGGTTAGTCTTAGTGAAGGAGGTATAGCCTCATTAAGAAAAGATGCTGCCACGAAAACAAGTGATGAGACGTAGCTATAAACAGATAAAAGTTCTGACTCACACACCCTCAATCTCCTGGTGCCTGTGTGTGATGTGTAACGGAGCAGAAGAGTGTGGGTCAGTGAACATGGCCGTGTCAGGACCTCTCCGGTTCTTGGATGAACTCTGGTGACCTTGGCTGTGTGGCGTGGTGCCAGGGCAGTGTTCTGGCCTCCCTCGCCCCTGGCTTCAGGGGTTAAGAGGATGGCACCGGGCCGACTCGGGGTATATGAGTGCTGCCCCGCTGACTCTCAGTGCGTGGTGAACATATGTACGGGTGAGAAGGTCACGTCAGCAGTAATCCCAGGAGAGACACTGATCAGGGTGTGTGGTGAGAGCACTGCGTGATTGCGCTTGCTTTGACATGGCAAGTGGTGTGCGACGGGAATCAAGTGCTTTACAGCTCCTGAATAATAAAACACATAGCTTAGCAACATGCTAATCTGTGGTGAGAGTCTTACAGTGTATACAGGTTTCAAGGCTTGATGTTTGTTGTATGGTGATCGATCGCGGGATAAATCTGGGCGTGGCTGTATCAGTAAAGTGTCACATGACATGCCCAGCTCTTTATTTTACAAAAGATTATTATTTAAAAACATTATCAAAATCTGTTATTCTTAGTAAAGGAGGTGTGGCCTTTGTACCTGTCATTCTTAGTAAAGGAGGTGTGGCCTTTGTATCTGTCACTCTTAGGAAAGGAGGTGTGGCCTTTGTATCTGTCACTCTTAG
>CM074936.1:1513632-1534517 GCA_037576815.1 Pangasius larnaudii | reverse complement strand
TGATGAAGTCTACCGTACTTCTTGGGCACTTTCAGTATCCTTCCCCACACCTGGTGACAATTTTGGTTTCACTCTGACATACATCATCAACTTTGAGACCTTAAATAGACAGGTGTGTGCCTTCCTAATTATGTCCACTCAGTTCAGTAGGGCACAGGTGGTCTCCAGTGAAGTACTTCAAGGACCTGTGATAAAAGTAGGATGCGCCAGACCTCAATGCCGAGTGTCATAACAAAGGGCCCGAATACTTACGTCTTCAATCTGATCTGCAAAAGGGCCGGAGTGGCTGCAGACTTTCATTCCAGCCAAATAGAAGGTACACTTGATACTTGATTGCAGACCAAGATGAAGTGATTAAACAAGTGGAATCAGGTGTGGCCCCTGCCTGGTCGGAATGACAGCCTGCAGCCACACTGGCCCTTTCACGGATAAGATGAAAAACCACTGACTTATGCAAATGTGATATTTCAGTCTTTTATTTTTAATAAATTACAAAACATTCCAGAAAAACCTGTTTTTTGCTTTGTCATTGTGGAGTATAGCTTGTAGATTCATGAGAAATAAAATGAGCTGAATCCATTTTCAAGATGCGTCTGACTCGGAGCATTTGGGGAAGTTGAAAGGGTGTGAAAACTTTCCGTACACACTATATACATATTGGCAGTATACCAGACTACTACTAGATTTATTTCAATGCCAGCCATCTTCTCATTAATATATCATCATGTTATTCTTCTTAGTTTTCATTTTTCAACGGTTGCTTGCTTTTATCTTACAACGTATTACATTGACAGCAAAGAAATCCATCATTTTCTTCTTTGCTCCTCGATTTCTGTTGAATTTCTGTTGGAATGGTGGTGGTCAATGGAAAAGCCTCGTCTCGTACGCTCGAACAATCTGGTAACCTTGTAGACGTGACCTACATGCAGGTGATCTGAATGGTCTTAGTTGACTTAGGCATGTGCGTAACTCTGAGTACATGTACCTTTCCCTGAGTAAATATTGACCCGACTTTTGGATTTTAAGGATCTCCAACTCTGAACGGATGAATTTCTAAATAACCTGATTGGTCCCATCAAAGTGTAGCAGCGGTATGTTTACATTTCATATCGAATTTTTGTTTTAGGGGCTGGAAAGGCTAACATTTGCACTGTGGATTTTTATGTCTCGATGATGGCCATGCTGTGCTGTAGATTCCCTCGAACATGCCTGTCGTTCTGCGGCTGCTATTCGCAGCCTCACCCAATCTCACACTCAATTAGAGAAGCTTCATTAGGTGCGGGTTGAACCGTATTGTTTGGAGACTAATTGCATGTCTATTTGGAGTGCAGGAGAAGAACTAGTACCATGCAAGTGATTTGAACTTCTCGGCCTGACAACGTAATAAACATATGGCAAATGAAGTGCTAAAATGAGATCTCTGGATAGAGAGAGAGAGAGAGAGAGAGAGAGAGAGAGAGAGAGAGAGACGGAGAGAGAGAGAACGAAAGGAAGCTCGGCTCATTTAAAAAAAACACACTTTCTCATTAATAAGCTCCTAATATCTTCTTACATGCAGACTATGTATTAGGTGTCCAGACGTCATGCCAGATTGCACGTGACATCATAGGACAAGCGAGACAAGCGCCTTGCTCTTCTCCCGTCTTCTTCAGCGGGATGGCATCTCTCTTAAATCTCACTCGGTGTTTATAGCCACTCTGTGCCACTTTAAATGCTCCCTTTTGACAGCTAAATAGCACACTATAAAACAAACACCGAGCCCTGGATTCAAAGATAGTGTCGCTTCTGTCGCGATCACTCTTTCCCTTCTTACACATCTCTGTTTTATTGGGTGAAAATCGATCGTCACACGCTCACGAGCACCATCCAGCCGATTCGCCGCAATTAACAGTTTATTTACATGTGTAAACGTTTGTGTAATATTATCGGGTCATAAACTGAGGCGATTGTTTACGAGGCCGCTTTACGACGACTGTTAAACGTTACGATCAGTTCCGTCCATAGTGAATTTTTAGTTGAAAAGTGAAATTGGTTCCCGAAACATGTACTTGGCTTAATTTCTGTAAAAAAAATAAAAATAATCATGAAAATGAAATTTATTTATTACGGTTCGAAACGAACAAGACGTGGCTGCATGGTGTCAAGCTTGTTTGGTTTTTATTTTAATTCAGTTGGCTTGATTCACTAATTTAAACAAACCAAAAAGCAGAACGATTTTATATTTTATAGACACCTGGAAAATAAGGCAAAGGACAACATGTCCTCAAAATATTAGTAAAATCCTTGAAATGTGTAATTTGCATTGTATGTATGCATGTATGTTGTGTATGGAATAACACACTCAGTGTTGTGCTGTTATAGCTAAATAATCAACAACGCGGCGGTGTGATGAAGCGGAGTCACTGTTACCTCCCTGAGGTTGGTTATTTTCCTATAATAGCACATCCTGCGATGTTTTATTCCTCTTATAACATTTTCGACAATCCATACATTTTATCTGTTTATATTTATATTTAATGTTAAATGTTGTTCCTGTTATCACTATATTAAAGCAGCTGTAAACAGTTTTTCTCAACAAAAAAAAAAATGCAAAGATTTCGAAAATTTTAAAGACTGTTGCAGAACACTGATCCTGGACACTCCTTCCATAAATGCTAAATAAACACATTTCTCCTTATGAAAACTTCATCCACGTTTACACACGTTTTTGTTTTTGTTTATGCGAAGCGTCCACTGTACAGGTTGCTGTGAAGGAGCGGTTACTATAGAAACGATAACGTATTAGAACGAGCGCATTAATCTAAACCTGCACTACTGTCAGGGCTGCTGTTATGGAAAATCACTCAACACTTTCTGACCAATGAGAATCCAGAATTCAACAGCGCTGTGGTGCAAGATATTTATACAGATATTTATATCCGTATAGGCTGCGTTGTTGTGAAGTAAGTTTCAGCTGATGTAGCTGGCTAATCACTCGACAGCATTCTGCTCTGAAGCCTACACTGTGGATTCTGTGAAATCCTTATCGCTGTCTACGTTAAATATCTCACATACTATTGTAGCATCTCTGCTCTGTAGTAAAACGGGCACTAACTTGCATTACTGTGATTTGTTGAAGCGTTCGTTGTTAGCCGGTACTTGTTTTAGCGTCATGTTGGTTTAGATTTGTTTTCACCGTCTTCGTGGAGGCTCCGTAGCTACCTACGATACCTCCGCCAAGTCTCCACGCCGACTGTGAGCTGCCGATGAAAGGGCAAGTGGTCAGGTTTGATTTACAAAGTTCACGAGCAGTGAAAGAAGACTAACAAGCTACATTAGCGCTAATCTTTTGTTCCTTGATTCACTCAGCAGCATGAAAACACACAGTTTCTGCGACAGATGATTAGAGGAACCAAAAATAGCAGAAAGCCATGTTATGTGTGTGTGTGTGTGTGTGTGTGTGTGTGTGTGTGTGAGTGTGTGTGTGTGTGTGTGGAAAGAGAGAGAGAGAGAGAGAGAGAGAGAGAGAGAGACGGAGAGACAGAGATCATCTGTCTGTCATCCACCCTGAGTGGGAAGCTGTTGACTTTTTTGAATAGAACAATCTTAAATCTGATAGCCATTTGGTGCAGGCGCAGATACAGAGAGCCAGAGGCGCTGGCCAACAGCGGAGCCAGACGAGTCCCGAGAGAGAGGAAGCACTTATCAGGTCCACAGGGAGAGAGAGAGAGAGAGAGAGAGAGAGAGAGAGAGAGAGAGAGCACAAGAAAGAGAGAGAGAGAGAGAGAGAGAGAGCACAAGAAAGAGAGAGAGAGAGAGAGAGAGATCACACCGAGCTGAGACATATGTTCAGCCTCACACTCGCCTCATGCATTTATATAAATAGTTATAGGACAAATATTACCACACAAACCTTTATGATCTGCATTTACCCCAGAAATACAGCAACAAAAATAAACACCAAATACAATTCTGTTACATCTAAGTATGTCATTTTTTTTTATTATAAATCATAACTAAGTTACGACATGCCTTATCTGCTTGTAGCTTAAAGGTTCACGCTAAAGAATTTTATTGTGTGATATAAAAAGTAGCGTCTCTGTCTCACAGCGCCGGGAAACCCGATTTGGATTACGTTCACGTACATCAGCAGTTCAGCATATGTTGATCTTCATAAAGTCCTCATTCACGACTCCATACAGGTTACATATGAAGTCTGAGAGACTAATCACCTCTTTTGTGGACCATCGAATAAAAAAATGCTGCTACTTGACAGATATAAGCCGATGTCCTGATTGTTTTTTTTTTTGGATGTGTGATTTAGCGAACCATAATAATAACAAAACAAACATGAAGACATAAAAACAATTTGTATGCGAATATGTGACAAATACATGATTAAAAAAAAAAATCACAAAATAAAAGTCACTTCCTGTTCATTCTTGCCTTTACCAATTTCTGCCTCACGTTCTTCTTTCTCTCTCTTCCATTCTTTGTCTTTCTGTTTGTCTCACTTTCTTTTTTTGTTCTCTCTCTCTCTGTCTCTCTCTCTCTCTCTCTCTCTCTCTCTCACTCTCTCTGATGGACCAGATGGACCCTCGATCAACAAGACGTGAGGTCAGAGACACAGTCTGTCATGGGGAAGTGTGTGTAAGTGTGTGTAAGTGTGTGTAAGTGCATGACAGCTTAACACAGATGGCCGGAGGTGGCGTTAAGTTTCAGCTCTCACTTTCCTCACCGACGCTCACATCGTCCATCATGCTCCTGTATCACCTTTAACTTCAACGTGAGAGCCGTTTTGGTATTTAAAAAAAAAAGAATATGCCATTGAGAATATTTATTTATATTTCTACAGCTGAATGTATTTAACTAACAGTTTACTATCCGTCCATCCATCCATTTTCTGCAGCGCTTTATCCAGAGCTTATCTATCCCTGGACGGGGTGCACACCCATTATTATTTATCTTTATTCATTTATTTAATCATTTTATAAATTCCCAGCTACTAGAAGGATCTAGAAATCCTTTACATCACATCTTAACATTCTCTGCGCACTATTCGTCAGCGCTTATCTACACTTTTTAAATCGGTTCGTGGATTAAACTTCATCTTGAATTAAAATCAATACCAGAGCACCGAGTGGCAGAGAGCTTGCCATATATTTTGTGTTTAAACAGAATATATATATATATATATATATAATATGTCGAGAAGAGAATAGCAGCACCGAACATCTTCCTGTAACCTGTAACTCGTCCATGCACTAAATTCGGTACTAATCTCATCCTCTTAATGTTCCAGGCTTTTAAACCTTTTTAAGGCTTATATTTGGCCAAAGGCCCCAACAGTTTCTGAAAATTGAAAGAAACTTAAAAATACTGTTTTTTTTAGAAAGATGGAAGTGTGCATTTATTTGCAGTAATTCTGAGGTGTTTTTAAGAGAAAATGCTGTTATTACAAATGCACAGCTCTTCACCGGAATTTGCCTCAGAGCGCTCGCTATCGTCTCTCTCTCAGAGCACCTCTCGCAAATGCTCATGTCATATGGTTAATTTACCACGATTTTCAGAGAGGCAGCAATGTGCACCTCAAGCTCCATTTACTCGGGACACATTTGCACTCGTCTGTCTCACAGTTTGCCAAAAGAACAGCCCTGGTTCATCAGAACGAAATGGCGAGTGGGTACATGTGACCTGAATGCTGCGGCTGAACCTCTTATCAGGTGTTGCATCATCATCCGTGATGCCTTCAGGCCTCAGTTTGCTTCATGGCTTCAATGAGCTAGATGACACGACTGTGGAGCAAACAGACGTCGTGTGGAGACGTCGCTCTTCGTGTCGCGGCGAAAGCCATGTAAATACGCGCGACGTGACGAAGCCTGTGATGGATCTTTGCAAACGATGTGTACTCGAGCTGATTCTTGTCAAGATGGATGACTTTGAAGAGCGACCATTTTATTCCTGTGGTCATGGAAATTGTCAGGAAATTGCAATAGCGCCTCCTGCAGTAACAGAATGCCGGGGTCTTTACGCCACAATGGAATTGGAATTATGAGGAGTTTTTTGGATAATAGCTGAGAATAATTGCACCAATGGCAAAGCAAAGAACCACAGTGCCTCAAGACGGATAACCGACCAGGCCTGCTGGTCAATTGCCCACGATCCATGGCCACTAGGTGGCTCTTGACAAGCATAGATTTGAGGTTAATGATTACACCATTACGTTGTTGCACACAACTTTGAGCCAATGAATGCAAAGTCACAGAGTCTAAAATAAGTTTGGAAATCGTATTGGTGTGTGGTGGGTTTTACTTTATAACCAGTGGATGACTTATGAACAACAACAACAACCATATACCATAAACTCATGCACTGGTTCGTGAGTAGCGGGTGGGTTGATGGCCCCTGTGTAGGTTCCTGCCCAGGGGCTCAGGACTAACAGGAACCGAAGTGCTGCTCAGTGTTGTTACGGTCATGCATCCAAAAATAAAATGTGTTTCATTACTTTAGACCTTCCAGCATCATTACTGTGCTTTGTTGTCGGACAGGAATCGGCCTTGCGGTGCACAGATCCCCAAATGCAGCTATTGACCCCCCTCCGAGATGGAAAAGGAGGCTGAACATGAGCTCGGCACTTTGATGGCTTTGATAAATGCCCTCCTGGATGAGTCACTGGGAACATTATTTAAAATCAATGTGGCTTTTCTGTCTCTCCGCGGACGCAGGAGTAGCCTGGCGCCTCAGAGCGATCTCTCACTGGGTTTTAACCAGGACCGCAACACCCTTTTACACGCTGGCTTTGATGTAGCTCAATTACACACACACACACACACACACACACACACACACACACACACACACACACACACACATACACACAAACACACCGCCTTCCTTCTGTGCTGCATTTTAATAATCAATCGAACGTTTCCAAAGTGAGGCGAATCCATAGCAGGGGTACAGTTACCAGCCATTACTCCTGCATTCGGATCTCTCTGGATCTCGTTTCCGTACAGCTGGAAATTTCTCTCGTGCTAATTAACGTACAGTGTGGTTCACAGCGAGATGCAGAGGACCCAGTGGCTCTTCATGCAGCTGTAGCCTTTTGAAAGAGCAGCTCGGACAACTAACGTTATTAAAACCCTTCAAAGTCATCCACGTTGCTACCAAAGCTTCAAAATGTGTTTACTCTCCACCGAAATGAGTTTACACCTGATTGAAACACCACAATTCAAAATCTGTGTGAAACTAGAAAATCGAGAAATCGAGAAATCTGAGATTTCCACCTATATTTTATATATAGATTAAATTAGATTAGACGACAAGTACAGAGCCAACGAAATGCAGTTTAGCATCTAACCAGAAGTGCAAATAGCAATATGTCTATAAACATATTATATGTTTATGTAGATACATGTGCAAGGTATGAGGTAGAGAAAGTGGAGACCAGCTCAGTCCAAATGACAAGGTGTACAAATATACAAGATGCACTATACAGAGATATGAGGTGTATATATTTATAGAGAAAGTAATTAAGTTTATGTTATTTAATACTTTTTCAAATTTTAATGTTAGAATTATAACGTGACTGAAAAGTGACGCACAATATGTCACGTACAGGCAACTCAACAATTACTGGCAACCTTCATGCATCACTTTTTTATTTCTCTCTTGAAGTTAATAAGACAAAGAAAGAAAAAAAAAAAAACACACAGCTTGTCGTGTTACTGAGAAATCCTAAAGCACAAACCATAATCTGAAAAACTGTCTGGAAAACTTAAAGTTGCAGCTTTACCTCTGACTGTTACAAAGCACTGACACTGGAGACTCCTTCCATAAATGTTAAATAAACGTCTCCTTACAGAGAACTTCACCATATCAGCGATTACACACGTTTTTTTTGAAACTGGTGTTAATATACAAAACCTGTCATTTGCAGAGCTACTGTTCTAGATAATTAATTAACTGACTAATCAGAATCAAGATTTTTTTTGTTTATAATCGGATTTGATAATCATGTTAACCTTAACGAAACTGGTACTTCATTTGTCTCGGTACCGCAAGTGTGGAAAAACTGCGCGAACGCGGGGTTTAACAGATCATTTACGATTGCAATGGTCTCCGTAGGTGCTGACGTTCTGACCTTTGACAGCACAGCGTGACATTATTAAATAAAAACGACTTCATAAACCATATTTCGTAGCATGATCAAAGATTTTTATTAGTCTCTAAACACACACGCATGTACACACTTACAAGTGTTACAGGATTTACATAGCATAAAAGAGCATGCAAAAAAATGACATGAATAAAGAAATGTCAAGTAAATATCAATTCCTCGAGGGCATCAGCAATCTCATCCCACGCTCGCCCAGCAGGAGGTCCAGCCTTATTAAGCGTGGCAGGGGTCCGTTCCAGAGAAACGGCTCCACAGAAGAAAAAAACAGCCATCATGCCTGCACTCATATAGCAGAAATAATGTTTCTGTGAAGGAGTAACACTGAAAAAAAAGCATCATCACATGACAACACAGCAACACACCCAAAAGCTTGTTCAAGTTCAAATAGCAGCCCTGCACCACTCTCCAGCTCTGTGCCTGGAATACATTTTTATATGAAAAGAAAGAAAATTTGTTGGAAAATCACAGTTGGGTGCCTTTCATCACTCAAAAATGCGCAAATATTTACTTTTCTCTTAGCTCCATCATTCAGTGGTGCGATAAGTAAAAAAAAATATACATTAGCCATTTAGCTGCAATATTCAGCCAATAAACCATTTGTAGCAATGTTATTAAGGCCATATTTAGGGGTCTAAGCACTTCTTATTCTTATTCATCTTATTTCTACCCTAAAACAAATCAGGCAGACCAAACCGTAAGTCTTACAGACATGGAACTTTGGTCAGTAGTTAGTACTCTGTCCTGCTAAGCAAGGTGAAGGTAAGCAAGGTGAAGCTAATCATTTTACATTTTGGGCCATATCTTGTGCAACATATTTTCCTATTTCTGTTTGTCCACTGATTCCTTGGCTTCTGCCAAACCAAAAAGAGCTCAAAAACCATTTAGCTCCACCCATAACGATTTTATGGTCATTCATAGGGGACAGGCTTAAGCCGAAATGTGGTGTACAGCATTGTTGTGATAATCCGTAAGTACATTTCCCATAATGACTGGATTACTTAAAAAAAAAACAAAAGCACCATCAGCCATTAGGCTTTCAACAGGCATTTCATGGGGTGAGCAACAATCATGAAACTTAGAAAGCATGTTCATCTAGGATTTGATCTTTGTTGTTTTTGGCAAGAACTAGCCTCTGGTGGGTGAGCTTTGCAAAGGGTGCTTGGACCCCGCAGATCGCTCCTTATGCCCATATTTAATTATTAATCTGAATTTTTGTAGTGATTTAAGTTATGAAGTCATCTTGTCCAATCAGGGTGTGTGGGGTTTAAGAGTAACATGATGAGGTAGATATTTTAGGTACACTTAGGCCACCATCTGCAGTGAACATTGGGTGTAATGTATGAAATTGGTGTACGAGCCCGAATGTGCAATTTATGCACAGTGCAGTTGACGACACGCAAAATGCACTTCTCCATCATACACATACACGTGAGAGATGATCACACAAAAATGATGGAAGAATGGGAAATGTGCAGCAGCAGATTTTGTACATTTTTCTTCATACACCTTTTTTCCACCTCCCAAAAATAACATTATATGCATGTTGCTTGGAGGTTTACAGGTTGCCAGATGCCGTGGTGAGTAATGAGGTAAAAGTGCAAAACAGTAGGGACTATTTATTATTTAACTCCAATGCTCCAAGGTTTAAATGCCTTTAAACTTTAAAAAAAAAAAACTTATCATTTTTTTCAAACTCTCCTGGGTTTTCCCTGGTTTTAAATCCAGGTCCTTGGTCATGGTACCTTATTACACAGCAGAACAAATGAGCATTGTTAATACGAATCGTATCTTCTACATGACTGAGCAATGGCGAGTTCATAATCCGAGACAAAAACACGCTTATTTATTCCTTTCAGCCACTAAAGTCACCCAGTGTACGGAAGGCCTTGTCAAAAAAAAAAATTAATTACTGTGGTGGTTCCACAAAAAATACCATTGAAAACAGGGTAATGCGCCAACCTCCACACACCCCAGCCCTTTTCCCAAAGTAAACAAGTGTTGTGTGACCAGTTCTTGTAGTTTATGACCTAACAATACAAAGGTGTTTAATACAAACTAAGATTATTCCAGTGAAGCTTTTTAACTCGCCAGTTTTCAATCGCCGTCCGGTCTTAATCCTACAATCCTACAGTCCTACAATCCTACAATCCTACCTCAACGCTGCTGAATTCTGGAGTCTGATTGGTCGGAAGGTGTTGATTAGTTTTCTATAACAGCAGCTCTGACAGTAGATTAATGTGCTCCTTCTAATACGTTATCGTTTCTATAGCAACAGCTCACACAGTGACCTGTATCGAGAGTTAATGTTTACCAAAGAAAAATGGATAATCTTTGACACAGTGAAGGTTTTATTTAACATTTATGGAAGAAGTCTCCAGTTTTAGAGGAAACAAGTCTTCAGATGTGTTGCACTCTAATAAATAAAAAAATGGTAACCATTGGAAATTGGGGTAAAAGAGGAATAAAACAGTCTTCATGGTGTTAACAGTGCTTGATCACACCGGCTCATCATTAATTATTTACCCATAACACAAAGTGGCTTATTTTTCACATGTGCCATTTTCTAACGTTTAATGGTGAGCTCAAAAATCTGTGCATACAGATTCCAAAGGGCAAGCTCTTCAGGAACATCCTAATGTGATATAAAAGCATACACGTGCCCTCATTACGGTCGGTGTTCTCATCAAACCTGTCCTCACCGACCTCCCGCCCTGTAGACCGTGTTCTCGATGTAAAAAGCAGCTGAACAGACCGCTAGTTTGAGGCTTAATTAGCCGGGCAGCAGTGGGGTCAGCCAGGGCTGGCACTCAAGATCATGTGTCAGGCCAACAAGGGTCCAGCACATGTTCAGGTCAAAGGTCAAAGGGGTAATCATGCGAAGACGTAGAGAGTGGACTTTCATGTCTATAGCTCCTGGTCTACAGGAAAAAAAAAACTTTCACAGATTGTTCTTTGTTCAACTACAAAACGAAGAATTAGCTTAGAGCCCAATGAATAAAAGTTCATTGTCTGAGCTCCGAAGTGATGTAAATTATTCGGGGGAATGTCTCGAGAGTCAACAGAGGTAAAGGTTTCAATATATCAGTGCTTAAGAGAAGTGCTGAGAGAGAGAGAGAGAGAGAGAGAGAGAGAGAGAGAGAGAATGAAATGAACTGCTGGGGCAATTACTGAAAATCACAGCGGTTAGGTGAGTTACGTCCTGCTGCGCTTTATAATCATATAATTTTCCCTTCTATATTCGACTCTATAAATATTTAGAATTCAGCTCCACCTCCACCTCCAGATGGACTCCATCAGACGTCCACACAAAGAGGTGAAATCTGGCCTTGAAAGCCTTCCCGTTTCCCTGCGGCCTTGGCCATTAGGACACGCCGGGTGGGCTGACGTCACCAGAGACCGCCCGGCGTCGTGATGAGTGGCATGTGTTGTCTACGTTCTGATTAAAAACCTTTTAAAAAATTATGCTTTCACCTACTGTGTGGGATTAAAACACAAACCGACCTCAGGGACGTGCAGCTTAGCCTCCTCCCCATCCCATTCCATGACTTCCTCTGTGGTTTCTCTTCCCACTCCTATAAATAATCACCTTGTGGGTCCACTATAATTATACGTGCTCGGCTCTCACCTGGAGCTTGGAGTTTGCTAGTTGATGTAGTCTGACCTACATCTCTGAGATACGCCTGGAACCAGGCACATTCCACATGGGAGAGTGGATTAAGTCTAAAAATGCTGTAATACCCTTCAATCCTGCTCTTTCCAGGACAGACTCGGGTGAGAAATCATCCGATCTGTTCTCTTCTTGTCTTACTGGCAAGCTTGAAATTGTTAACTGCCAATAAACGGCCTTCACCACGGGGATTAGCAATCCACTCCACATATGTTCCTAATAGAGTAATAGCCATTAACGCTTATTTTTGTAACCTCCCAGTTAAAAGCATCAGCCAAGATAATTTCCCCGTCAGACCAAACACGTTCGCTGGGCGATGAAAGATAAAGTGATCAAATAAAAAACACAAATACGTGCGAACGTGGAAGCGAAAATCACGACATAAACCCATACGACATTTGGACATTTTTCGTTTTGAATCGCTCGTAAAACGTTTAGTTTAGCGCCCTTTTGCTGATTTTGTTTAAAGATATGGAACAGCCCGTCGTGACAGGCCCATTAATACGCTGTAAAGAGCACCACTACCACATTCACATCCACACACTCATCTGTGAAACTGGAGACAACAGCGTAAGGAGGACTTTCTCCTAAAGCAAATATTTGGCTAACACTTCAAAATAATGCTTTATTTTACAGCTTGTGGAATATGTGTAGGAGGGGAAACGTGGCACGGGATGAATAGCAGAGTTAAGATGAGGGTCAGGAAATGGGCAGCCGCTGATTCCATCCATCTCCAGCCCCATTAAAATGCCTGGAAGTCTGGAGTCGGCGTGTGAGTGGGACACTCGAGCGGTGATTCATCAGAATGTGAACATTCTCACAAGGGCAACTCGTATCATAAGTTACAATTGTAGCTTTAATTACGACATTACTAATTCTCAGAATATATTAATGACACTGAATCAGGGTTTTTCAACACTGTGTTGAATACTTGACTCCTTAGCAAAGATACGATCTGTGTCTTGGACATGTGTGTGTGTGTGTGTGTGTATGTGCACGTATGTCAGTTTTCCATCAACGTGACGCTCAGGTGGTGACTAAATAAAGTAAAAGACTACACGGGATTTTGAAATGGGTTTCCCCAGGCAAATAAAAGCTTAATATCTTTCATATGAATCTAAAACAGTGATTCATTGATTCATTGATTCAGTTCAATTCAATTCAATTCAATTCAGTTCAATTCAGATGGATTTATATAACACTTTCAACAATACACATTGTCACAATGTAGCTTTACAGAAATCCAGACTGTAGATTTAGATCCAAGAAGAGGTGACAGTGGTGAGGAAAAACTCCCTGTACATTTGAAAAGAAAAAGAAACCCTGGCAGACCGGACAGACAATCCGGATGATTCTGTCAAGGCTCAATGGTCTACTCGAACTATTTTTAGCTCCACTCTTATGTCTTGGCTTGGCTCGGTCACCAGGGCCTGAAGAGGAACCAAATTCAGGATTTAGGAGGAGACAAACTCAGCATGGGTACTTAGGTAAGGCAAGGCTCGCTTAGCGGTGGAAATAGCGCCAACGTGAGGGATTATCGATATTCTACCAAGCTTTTGGAAATCTCCATGTAACAGAAACTAAAGCTTAGATTTTTCCATGCAGAAGTTGCTCAGTAGTGAGCGCAGATTTGAGCATAAATGTGGACGCAAGCTCCGCCCACTCACCCCTCGTCATATGCTTACAACACACCCCGGTTCATCTAACATATGGACGAGACTCGGATCCTTCGTAGTTCACTAGGTGCTCCCTATGTAGTGCACTAGGTCATGAGCTGCTGGCTGAGCTAGATAGTGCACTAGGTCACTAGGCCACAAGCAAGCACCCTACTTAGTGCACTAGGGCCCACGCAAGCAAGGTTGGATTTCATTCATTTTCATAAAATCCACATTGCTGTAGGTGTGTTTACTTCTGTACATGATTTAAATTCAGGCACAGAGTCGACGTGATGCGACTCGTATTTAAAGACCTCCACCCCTCTCTTCCTCTTCCTCCTCCTCCAGCCACAGCGGGGAAGCGTCTCTGGGAATGGAGGCAAAGGAAAGGTCTATTCCATTCCCCACTAATGTGTTTTGTGTTTATCGCTGAACTGTCTTGTTTATGCGAAGATAATGGGAAGCATTTAAAATGCAAATTTCTGTGCTGAATTAATATGTGACAGACTCCAGAGGGAAGACAGTTCCAGGTATTTATACGTGATCGCTCCGAGTTTGCAGAGCGAGCCGCTGAACAAACTCACCTGAGGCCTGAGTGAGACTCGTGTACTGACACACACCGGCTAAATGCAACATGAACTATGAATATGTGATTACAGTAGTCTGTAGTGGGGAGGATACTCCAGGAGTTACGGTCGGCTCCAGCACACTGCACATTCTGCTCAACTCTGCTAACTGTAGGTACGATGCTAGGCTAGTTTGTGCTTTTATTCGTTTTTACAGGGGGTATCTTCCTGTTGTGGAGTTACAGTAGTTTATGCTTTTGTTGTTTTTTTTTTACAAGGTACACTACTCCAGGGATTAAGGTAGATTATACTTTTAATAGCAGTTTCAAAGTAGATATGCAACTCTGGTTGTCTTTACAATAGGTATGTTACTCAAGGAGTTATGGTAGTTTGAGTGTTACTAGTGTTTTTTGGGGTAGGTATGGTACTTCAGGTGTTACGGTAGTTTGAGTCTTAATAGTGTTTTTACTGTAGGTATGGTATATCTGATACTAAAAAAGGCTATTAAAAACACAAACTATGACACTCCAGGAGTTACGGTAGTTTTTGTTTTTAATAATCTTTTTACAATGGGCGTGCTACTCCATGAGTTATGGTAGTTTGTGTTTTTCACAGTGTTTTTACGGTAGGTGTGGTATTCCAGGTGTTACGGTTGTTTGTGTTTTTCACAGTGTTTTTACGGTAGGTGTGGTATTCCAGGTGTTACGGTAGTTTGTGTTTTTCACAGTGTTTTCACGGTACGTGTGGTATTCCAGGTGTTACGGTTGTTTGTGTTTTTCACAGTGTTTTCACGGTTGTTTGTGTTTTTACGATAGGTGTGGTATTCCAGGTGTTACGGTTGTTTGTGCTTTTAATACGATACTCATCACTGATTAATTGAATTCTGTTGTGGATGCGTGCTCATCATCGCCCCCCACCCGTCTTGCGTAACTGTTTCCCAGCCTCATGGGGAGCTCTCGAATTGAAAAGTGGAAATGCGAAATTCATTTACATGTGAATGTTAAATTAGGCGCCGGGCCGCTGTGGGTTCTGCCATGGAAACCGTCCCTCTGTCGTGTTTCGGATTCAATTTTCAGCAGCCTGATGCTTGTTTAAAATAAACCAGCCATAATGAGTTTGTGCTGTGGCGCTGAGCGGCGGCTTCGCAAGGCACCATAAATCACCACAGATGCTGGTGTGTGTTTAAAATATGGCGTCTGGGGGGGAGAGAGAGAGCTGTCGGGACGGACCGGTCCTTATCGGCCCTCGCAGACGACGCCTACATCACACACTCCAGATGGCCCCTCATACATCAGGCCCTTTACCTCGCTGACACACACACACACACACACACACACACACACACACACACACACACTCGTTCCCCCGGCCCGCTTCCTCTGTAGACACCTAAAAATTGTCCAACACTGCTCCCTCCATGGTATGAGCTGATGGATTGGACCATGGCCAAGTCACAGTACAATACAAAAAGTCACAAGATGATAAATTCTGCATCATTTTACATTGAAATTCAATTTAAAGGCACCCTATATAGTGAACTACGAGCGTTCAAGCTGATGGATTTTGCAATGGCTAATCTTCAGTCGGAATACACACTATGTAGGACATTGGCGTTGGCTTTGTTTCAATCTAAGTGCACAATACACACTAGGTAGTGCACTGTGGCACAAGCTGATTTATTTCATATCAGCTGTGCTTCAATCTACCCCAAATAGTGCACTAGGGCACAAGCTGATGGATTTCTCATGGGCCAAACCATGATTTGAGTCCATCCTAAGAAGTGCACTAAGGCACAAGCTGATAAATCTCAATCCAAGTGCATCCTATATAGGGGATGAGCTTTTCATACATAGTGCTACAGTACATATTGCTACATAGCGCAATAGGGCACAAGCGTATTGATTGGGATGAGCCCCAATTCGGCTGTACACCATATGGTGCACTAGGAGTTGAACTGTTCAGTGCACACTACATAGTGCACTAGTGCACAAGCTGACAGATTGGGCTGAGCCACAGTTTGACTGTATACTATGTAGTGCACAAGGACATGAGCTGTTCACCTTATGCTACATAATGGTCTAGGGGTCAAGCCGCTTGATTTTTCAGTGGCTGAGTCGCAATTTAATTGTACACTATGTAGTGCACTAGGGGTTGAGTTTATTGATGAGGCTGAATTTGAATGTATACTATGTAATGCACTAGGACGTAGCCTAGTGATGGATTTTTGCTATGTGACTCTGTGTAGTGGAATAGTGATCCATTTCCAATGGAGATGCAGCCTGGGAGCCGCAGTGAGGTGTGTGTGTGTGTGTGTGAGAAACGGTGCTCCATCACACTGCCCTGGTTTCAGGTGCAGGTCTGATAGCGAGCTTTCTCCGAGCTCCAGCTGAAGTTGTAGGTGATAAGTGCAGTTCTACACTTGGATTTGTTTGTGAAGCAGCACTATGTTAATATGAACTTTTTAGTGAGATAATAGTGTGCTAATTGATGCGTGCTCACATTTAATTACCTCTTTATCAGGCTATTAATATTAAACAGGCTCTGTGCTGTTATACATAAACCTTTTCAAACAGGTGGAGCTTCTGCTTCTTCATGCAGACCGACAGGGTGAAGCTGAAGCCCCAGGGTGGGCAGAAGGAGGCCCTGTTTCTCAATGTGTGTCCTCATGTCCTCGCCTGAAGTCATCCCCAACACTCAAGAATACAACCTGCATGACAGTGGGAAAAAAAACTGTTCCTGATCGTCCCTAAAAGCCTCCACCCTATGTAGTGCACTAGGGTACGATTGTGCGTTGGCCGAGCCTCAGTACAGTATGGCACAAAGATTCTCCATCAGTTCACATTGAGCCTCAATTTAAAGGCACCCTATACAGTGAACTAAGGGCATCCTAGCGCATGCTATATAGTGGCACTAGCTGATGGATTTTGTATATATATAATACGACTACACATTATGTAGCGCACTAGGACACTAGCTGATGGAATTTGATTTGGCCTAGCCTCAATCCGAGTGCACCCTACATAGTGCGCATTGGCACTAGATGATGGATTCTATATTGGACTGGAATTGCACCACGATCCAAGTGCACCATTACACAATATGTAGTGCACAAAGGGGAGTATTCAATTTTTGTATCAGCTGAGCTTAAAGTTCAAGTACATAGTACACTTGAACATAGAAAAGTGATAGATTTTTGAGTAGCCAGTCTGAGTGTACGCTACGTAGTGCACTAGAGCACAAGCTGGTGGATGATTCACTGTGACGTCACTGAAATGCCAGAGGACTTGGCTCAAACCGATAATGAAGCTTTAAGTTCACTTGTTTTTAATGAATTAAAGTTTAATTAAATTCAATATTGCCGCAAATCATATTTTGACATACAGGGAGGCGCGAAATGAACAATAGTATTTATTTCGTGTTTGTTTATTTGCTACAGACAATGTATTATATAAAAGTTGATTCCGATGTATCGTAAAGCCTCCCATTAGATACATTAGTGTAGTTTAGTAGCTTTAGTAACCTTTAAAAAAAATTTCTAATGCACACATCATATGCCTGCTCAGATACATCCCATATCACTGCGCCTGAAAGTAGTACAGCCAAAGATCCGTCCCAAAAACAGTGTGGAGAGATGCAACACAACCCGCATTACAAAGTGCTCTTCCACAAGGAGCTTGCAATGGCGTTTTTCGACCAGAGAGGGCGACATTACAAAATCTTACACCTTGTAGCTTCAAGCTCACTGTAGCACTGTAGCAGGCCATGAACTTTCACCTAACAAACCTTGAGCCAGCTAGCTAGTTCATGTTAATTAGTTATCTGATGATAACGTATGGCAACCAGATATTCTGAGAAATCCCACCTAGTTGGGGAAAAAAATAACAGCTAAGCAATTAAGCAACTGGATTACTTCACGTTAGCTAACATTATTTAGCTAGATAGCTAAGATAAGCTATGTCACTACAAATTCTGACCACTGCTGCCTACTGTTTGAGGACTGGCTAGTTACCTGATGTTAGTTTGCTAGTTATCTTACTAACATTAAATGAAATTTCAATAATTGTAGCAAACGTCCTGAAGAAATCTATAAAATATCTCATCAAAATTATTCATAGAAATTTCACACGCTTGCACACATTGTTGTCCATCATGAGGCTTTTTTACGCAAAATGATGCTTTGCTCGTCTTCAGCGCAGTCTGCTTCTATATGGAGATCGATTAAAAGAAAGTTAAAAGAAAGCACTTCATCCACGGAAATCGACATGTGAGAAATTGCCAAGCAGTTTGCTCACTAGAGAGTTCCCTAACCCCGTCAGAAGATTAGATTTGCATGCTGACAATAATATCTCCAAAAAAAAAAAAAAAAAAAAACCAACAACAACAACAAAAAAAAAAACATGTGCCGTGTGTGCTCCTGCCATGTTCCTAATCTTATTTAGCACCAGAGGAACATGTTCGCCGTCAACGAAACGCGATTAGCGCACCAGAGGTGGGCAGTGGGCACAAGTAAAAAAAAAAATTAAATAAATAAATAAATAAATAAAAATCTGCAGAAGGGACCTGCGTCGTGCCATTTTATCATCCATCATCCAGAGAGAGCGCTGTATCTCTCCTTTTCTTTTCTTCTCCAGCAGGCATCGATAAGCCTTCGCCCCGGCCGCTCTCTTTCCTGCCCTCTGATTCCCAGATCAGAAAAAAAAAAAAGAGCAGTAAGCAGGTCCCATCAGTGCGGCTTTATCACGAATCATCAGCAATTTCTTTCCCTTCGTCCACTCCTGATCTCAATCTGGGCCTTGCACATAAGCACCCGTCACCACCACCACCACTTCCTCCACCGCTTCCTCCACCCCCTTAGCAGCCGGTTAATTTCTTATCAGCCGAGGGAAAGGGGAGCGCATTCACACTTTTGGGCACGCGGCAGTCACACTTGGTTACACACAGGTTCCCCCACGCCGCTTTGGAGATAATGAAATTCGCTCCGCAGGGTAGAAAGTCAGGAGGAAAGAAAAAATGATTTGGGCGGTTACAGTATAAAACACATTTTCCTGCCCTCTAGCAAATGCAAAGGCTTGAGACTTGCACCGGGAAGCAGTGTCGAATTTGGTGTTAGCTTAAATTGTAGTGTGTTCATTCGTTAGTGCATTTACGGTAGACCTGCTACTCTAGAAATTACCGTAGCTCCTAGTGGAGTTTGTAGTGTTTTTACAGCGTAGTTATGGAAAGATTTGCTCGGATATAATTCAGCTTTCAAACAACCTGATGGTGTGATGAAGTGGAGCTACTGCCACACCACACCAAAATCGATTATTTTCCCCAGCTTGAAGTGTTTTATTTTTCTCGTTCCAAAACAATTTTATAATGATTGCTTTTTTTTTTTTTTAGTCACATCTCACGTTCTATCAGTGGAAAGTTCAGGAACCGAGCTCTAAAAAAAGATATCTGAAATATGAAAATAATCTTCATGAAATAAATCCATACTGAGGGGGTTTGTGGAGTTTATTTTACTGGTAATATGGCGAAAAAAGGTTCGAGAACCATTGCTGTAGCAAGCACTAAGGCTAGAGATTCGAGGCGGCAAAGCAACGTCTGATTTCCGGTTTTGGTTGGGGTTAAGTTTGGTTTTGGTTATTCGTAACGTGCCCATTTGTTAGTGTATTTACGGCAGACCTGCTACTCCAGAAATGCTGGTAGTTTGCAGTAGAGTGTTTGTTAATAAAGTGAATTACAAGGCTTTAAACGCTGCTCTGTAATGATAGAAATCTCTCAGCTCAGGAAAAAAAGACAGTGCCGATCTACAGAAACGCTAACAGGACAAAAGCAATGGAATGTCCACTAGAAGTCGAGGTCTCTGTATTAAATGTTATTTTAATCATAATACAAACATTTTTTTTTTAAAAGCATGTGACATTATACAGTAAAGTGACAAGGAGATTAATAGGGTCACGTTTTAAAATTTCAGTAAATGTGTTACCTTTGTAATATATGAGCTGAACCATAAGGCACCGTGTACTGTGCGATTTGTTTTTTTTTCTCCACAGAGACCTCCAGCCCACGCATAAGACTTTTCGTGCCTGATGCGATGGCGGATTCCGATTTAGCTTGTTGTTCGGTGGCTTTTCTTCAATCTCATCTTTTTAAATTCGCATGAAAGCACTTTTATGAAATGGCTTTTAACGAGATCGAGTGAATCTTGTCACTGTGCGTAGGAAGTGTAGGAAAGGTTAGGAAGGGGGGAAAAGAAGTCACAGGGATGGCACACATTTCGACATGCGCCATCAAAAATAAGGCCCCGTGACTGGGCAGGACCGATGGCACTGGCGGATACGGATGAGCTCGGTGAGAAATATTCCATTACTGTCACCTGGGGACGGGAAACACATTGCTTACGGCCTTCACTTTTGCCCCTGCCGTTTCCTGTTAGTCACAAAGCGCTCGGAAAATTAGTGACGATATCGATCTGACCGACGGCGCAAACAGATTAATTCTCCACAAAGAGGGATTGGTTGTATATTTTAAAATGAGAATTGTTTCATAAGACGTCCGGAATGAAATAAGTGAGAGACAAAATCAATATGTTAAAAAATGACTGGATGTAGAAACACCAGAGAAATGAGTAGACGGCGTTGTTTGTGTTCTGATGATCGCTCTAAAAGCCTCTGACGTGGAGTTAGTTGAGAGTCAATTAAACTTCATGTTGCATTTAAAAAAGAGGAACCGAGCTCAGAAAGTACTGACTGTCCAGACATGTTCATCACGGCCACCTTGATTTCTTCTCTAAATATCTTATTTTGGTCTACAATTAGTTTGAAGTCTATAGTCTGTATTTTAAAAGTTGTTGT
>CM074936.1:1486685-1501941 GCA_037576815.1 Pangasius larnaudii | reverse complement strand
TGAAATCATAAACACACAAAGTTAGCATAAAGCTGAAATCATAAACACACAAAGCTAGCATAAAGCTGAAATCATAAACACACAAAGTTAGCATAAAGCTGAAATCTAACAGACACAAGGTTGCATAAAGCTGAGTATAAGAGTACAAGGAAATTCGACTGCTAAATCTGTGACAAACTTAGCAAAACTCATTCAGAAACAAGAAGCAAAAACGTGAAAACGTGACTGAAGACACATTATTGCCCTGATGTGTTTTTCTCCAGTTTAAGTCAGTTTTAGACTCCGCAATTTCAGCATTCTTTTAAGATTATCAGTTGTCACACTGTATGGGATCCCATTAAATCTTGGCTGCATTCTCTAACGGACTGTGCTTTAACACCACAAAACAAGTTTAGCATTGAGGTTAAATATACAAAGAATAAAGCTAGCATAACTTAAATATACAAAATACAAGAGGAGCACAGAGCAATGCAAAAAAGTGCAAGGCTAGTGAAATGCTGACTTACAACGTACTGTAAATGGAAAAAAAGACAAGCCTTAAAGTATGAAACCTGACGTGAGCATAAAACTGAATAGAAAAGTACAGGGCTAGAATAAAATACAGCACACAAAGCTAGCATAAAGTTACAGAGTGTAAGGCTAGCTTAAAGCTAGAAGTCCACAAAGGGCTTACACAGTGTTGTAAGAGATATGTTTGGTGCCAAAACAAGACAGTTTATCACCCAAAGAACACCAAACCCATGATGAAGCATGGTGGCGGCAGCATCGTGCTATGGGCTGCTTCTCTTCAGCTGGGACTGGGGCTCTATCAAGATAGAGAGAAAAAAAACCTGCAGGCCTGCAATGTTAACAGTCTACAGGGGTGTGTATACTTTTATATTTTTATTGAGATCTTCACCAAATATTACAAAAAAAAAAAAGTGAAAGTCATGACCCCACTTTAGCATGAATTCGGAACTTGTAGCACAATAATGTGATTTACTTCAGCAACTGGAACAGACTTTCGCTGCCACACACACACACACACCCACACACACACACACACACACACACACACACACACTGAGAAGAGTCTCTTTTAACTGTCTAGACAGAGAAAAGCCCTAAATTCTGCGTTTTACAAGCCGAGCAGTCTCAGCGTCCACCCGTGGGGGATACCTAATGCACATCTGAATAAAGAGACTCGCACTTTCCAAAAACCCATCAAAGTGAGTCAGGGAGAAAATGGAGACGAGCCGAACGGGGAACGGCGTAGCAGAGCAAGCGCTGCCACGGCTCATTTCACCGACTCCAGCGACGAGGACACGCCGCAGAGCCGAGCAATTAGACCGACGTCCTCAAAGATCAGGGCAAATAAAGCACACTGCTACAGCGAGTCACATCACGGCTCCGTTCCACGCCTCTGCTACAGGAACAAAACACGGCTGTTTGCTGAAGAGGAATTTATTTCAGAGCTTTTCAGAGATAAATGATAACTTACAAACATCTTTAATATCCTCATGGTATCCTTACAGAAAAGTTTTTTATTTTTATTTTCACGTGATTTTTATTTTTTTTTTTTCATTTCTTTCATGTGACTCGCAGATGCCACTTTTTCAAATGATTCATTTTTGTTCACATGTGACTTTCACATGATTCATTTATTTTTTATATGCAAGCTTTTCAAATGATTAATTTTTTCTATATGTGAGTTTTTCAAATGATTCATTTATGTTCATATGAGTTTTTCAAATGATTCATTTATTTTCATATGAGCTGTTCAAATGATTCATTTATTTTCATATGAGCTGTTCAAATGATTCATTTATTTTCATATGAGTTTTTCAAATGATTCATTTATGTTCATATGAGTTTTTCAAATGATTCATTTATGTTCATATGAGTTTTTTCAAATGATTCATTTATTTTCATATGAGTTTTTCCAAATGATTCATTAATTTTTATATGTAGTTTTTAAAAATACAATTAATTTATATTTCCACACATTGATAAGTGCATGCGGTTTCATTTCTCAGAGGTGATTTTCTCACATCATTCATTTCTTTCACATGCTCATATTATTCACATGACGTGCAATTTTAGGGCGTAACGTTGAAATGAACCTCCATGTTTTTCACGTGATCTTATATTACTCACAAATAATCACACGTGAAATGGAGGAGATGTTACCATGAGGACATTACAGTACACACACACACACACACACACACACACACACACGGAAGGTTTCATACCGTGCTGAAGAGCCATGTGAGGATCCTTGTCATGCTCGCTAAGCTGCTATTGTTCATAGTTGAACAATGAAAGTTTGTTCATGCAGCGTGGCGAAATTAAACACGTAATTTGGAAACATAAACAATAATCATCAGCGCGATCAGATACGGTTCAGGAAGAGGGGCGTGCAGCGATGAGATTGCACGACAGTGCCTCAGAATTGCTATTGATTTTCAAACAACGGCATGAGAAGCGGCCGCCTTGCCCGAAGAAATAACAGAGCCGTGTGTATAGACTGGAGTTGCGTTAGACGAAACACGTTGTCTTGATTATGTTGTGATTACATCCTCGTATGGGAGAAGATTTAATGAAAGTCCTTTCTCTTAGCCGCCTTAGCGTGATTGAATTACCTTGGCATTTCGAAGCAGATGAAAGCGATTGAAATTGCTTTGCTGTGGAAACCCAGACAGATAACGAGGTATTGTCTATTGGCATGGGAGATGAAGTCAGAAATGATATAAACTGTAGTCAGGAGTGATTCTGACAGCTGTGTAAATGCACTCTTTCATCAATATTACAGGGAATTTTGGGAGGCTTCGGATACACCCAGTCATGAGGAACTTTTAATCCATATCAGGGATCCCTCCGCACCGACACTGGTGTCGGGTTTCGGTCCAATAAAGTTATTTACTTGTAAAAAAAAAAAAAAAAAAAGCTCTGATACCACATGATGCTACGTGACGTATAAACGTAGTGTACTTTGTCATGCTAATAAACAGGACAATACTTGAGAAGTTGCACTTTGTTACTATACGTCAGTATTATTTTGGTGTATTTATACTTGAGAAAGTTAAATACTTGTACTCTTAATTACATTTCCAAGAAAAAAAAAACTTTTTACTTCTTACATTTTTAATGTAGACCTTCAAAATACAATTGAATGGGCTCAGTTTAGAATCCAATCATTTTGCATTTTAGTTTATCATTCAGTCCAAATCGTGCCAGTTAGTCAGAAGCCGTGACCTGCTCATTCTACACCCTACTAGTTAGCACTATAGCTTTCTCAGTGTGTGTTTGAAGATGGATCCACTGGACTGCAGTGTTGAACTTGAGGATGAGCGCTCCTGGTCCTACCTTAAAAGCTTACTAGCAAAAAGCTTCAATATGCAGGAGTTAGCCAAGACCTAAAAAATGAGGCGTTTCCTTTTGCCTCCTTAGAAGGCATGAACTCCATCTAATTTGAAAAAGCATGTTAATCTAAGTTTGCTAACATTAACTGGTTATACTTAACAAGTTAACCTGATTTCTTTGCTAACGCCAGGTTAGACTAGCATTGAGTCCAGTAGTGAAGATAATTTGCTCGGCTGTTGTTTTGGAACAAAAAGTTACTTTCCACATGAAAACATGACATTAACTTCTGCTTCTCAGTTAAAAATATTTACTTTTTAACAGTTGAGTATGTTTTTTACTTTCACTTGAGTACCCAGCCTGGATGATTGAAGCTGTTGCACGAGAGTGAGCACATCACTTCTGCGAGCACTGAGCACTTCCTTTCCCCTCGCTCGCCAAATAAAAATACATAACATACAGTATTTTCTGACTTTTTTCAAACCGTATGTGAGTGCAAATGTGCAAGATTGCCAGCAAGATTGGGAGCTAAACATCGTATCTTACGTCAACCAATCAACCTCAATTTTCTAAGGAAATAAAAAAAAAAAGTAACGAACCTTAAACAGATACACGGAATGAGATCATCCCCAGCTAGCTAGTGTGCAGCATCGAAACGCATCACGATGCAAAGACTCTTGCCCCGCCTCAACATGTTTGACCAATAACAACCCCCAGCCCTTTTCCAGCATCTGTTTCACTTTGAAACGCTGCACTAAAATGACCAGACCGAACTTTTTCCATACAAACGCTCGTGACGAGTTTTTCCCTTTCTTTGCGCGATGACTTTTTTCTCGTGTTTAATGAGAAACTTCGGCGAGTGTGTCAGCGAGACGCTCTGGTTCTCTTTTGGTGCCATTATTTTTAGCATCTTTTCAATTAGTCTCATGGAAACACCTTTCGAAACCTGACACATCAGCTCAGCCGCATGGAAACGAAAATTACACTCGTGTTAATATCAATTACTTCAAAGAGAGCAAATTATAGTCCTCGCTCATGAGCTGCACGTGTGAGATAAAATATGCACGGCGTTAGGCGAAGGCTCGGCACGTACTCTGAAGAGTTCTCACACAGCTGTCAAAAGTCATCAAGGAGATCTTACACTCATGCGTAGGATATAATGGAATGTTATATGTGTGTTGCAAAAATAAAATTAACTGCTTTATGAGCCGTGTGCTAATGGACTGCATCTCCACTTCAGGCTGGGCGTGCATGATAATGCCTCATACACCACAGTGCTGCTGAATTCTGGATTCTGATTGGTCAGAAGTGATTTGGTGGAGCTTTCTGTAAGGAGATGTTTATTTCATATTTATGGAAGGAGTCTCCAGTGTCAGCGCTTACGTAACAGTGCGTTACTCTTATACCGCGGGGAATCTTCAAGACAAAGCGGGTTTACATTTTGCAGTTCAAGAAAGAGAACAAAAAAGAGGGGCTGGTGCAACTATGTAACTATAAATGGATAAAAAGTACGACATAAATAAAACACTGACATTTCGTATTTGGTAGAAAAGGAATTAAATTTAGGAATTTTGGGGCATGATGTCATTAGAAAACAGTTACAGTTTATAGTAACACCACTGTTGATTATTTTCCTATAAACGCGTGCCAGGAAGTGATTTATTCCTTACGTATCACTTCCTGTCCGATATATTGCTGCATGTACTCAGGAGTCAGACGTCCCTCCATTTCCTGTGCACGCGTGGAACTTTTTTTTGCGGTGATCCTCGTTGTTCTGGTTGTTCCTGTTGTTTCTGTTACGAGGTTTATTGCGATCATTTCAAACAAAACAAAATCTGGATAAATTGACACAAGCGGTTGTGATGGGAAGGTGCAGCGATCGTTCGACCACCTGAGAGGAAAAGGGGGAAAAACACATTAAAAAAAAAAAAAAAAACGCATAATATTCCACGGTGGCGGTTCTGTTAATTAAAAGAACAATCACTGGAAGTGAATCAAATCATTAAAGCGACTCATCTGTAGAGACAATGTGGTGATTATTATTATTATTTTTTTTTTTTTTTTTGTTCTGGATTTCAAGGACTTTTCCTTTTTATGTGACGCTGGTAAACAGCTGGAGTAAACACAACAGGCCTTTGTGTTGCTTCTTCTTTTTTCTGTAAGTCCTGCATGCAAATGAAATGAATTCAGACTAACATAAAGCCCTTGAAACTCGGCCGCTCGATGCATAGAGCGCGTGCAATATAACATCAAAAAGCACTGGCCTACTTTACCAATGCCGAGATATTTATTTAATTTTTAATTTACGAAAAATAATTAGTCATGAAGTTCACTTTATTCTTTGTTCTGGTTCCATTTGCGGATTCCCTTTGTAGCGGGGAACGCAGGAGCTTGGCTCATTTCTCAGTCCCTTTGGCAGCGTTCATGACGGCATCCAGGAGAAAAAAAAAACAGCCATGTGCCGGTTATTCTAAGGATATTATATATATATATATATATATATATATATATATATATATATATATATAAAGAAATTCTTCTTGAGTCCTTTAGTCTGTCCCTTATAGCTTCTCTGTAAAGCCCCAAGACAGATTAATGAAGAATCACCTCAAAATAAATTCTCAAGTTCATCTCCTGAATCAATGTTCTCCACTTAGAGCCTTATTGAATCTGTTGAACAATTACAGTATATGGTACATATGAAAAAGGTTCCTCGGGGGTTCTTTGAAAAGTTAATGGTCCTAGGAATATTAAATGACTTCCATGTATCAGAAGAACCATCTAAAGTTCCCCCAGAGAGACAGAAACCTTTTACTAGATCTAATAGTTTTTCTTAAAAAAAAAAAAAAATCCTAACGTAGTGTACGTCTAAACAATGGTCCTTCTCTAAAGGGTTCTGTGTGTTTGACCATCTGAGGAACCCTTAAAGGTTGTGTGGAGAAGCCTGGGAAGAAGTACTGTATCAGAAAAAGATATCAAAGGTCCTACAAAGAGACTCTGTTCTCGGACAATTCTATTCAATATTGGTTCTTTGACTCGTTTCTGTGTTTTGCCGTTCTCTCTGGGTTCTACCTGAAAAAAAAGGTTGTGAAGAGGAAATTTGATGACTTCTACATAGAACCTTTCAGAGATCCACCGAGATCACTCCAAAGGGTTGTACAAAGAATCGTAGCCAAAGTCTGCTGAACAGTTGGAAACACTAGGGTTCTCCATGGGTTCCTTGAAGAGTTAATGGTTTTGGCATTCTGAATGGGTTGTAATTAAAACCCTTTTAATGGGTTTAATGGGTTCTAATTTCAACTTCTGTGAAAAAGAAACTCTGTATTGTGGAGTTTCTCCAGAGATCCAAACTAAAGAAAATCTTTTTGGGTACTAGATCCTGCCTTGTAGAAATCTAGCAGCCTAATCTAGTGCATGCTTAGTGGGTTATTTTACCATAAATAAAACGAATCATTTCAGAAAAAGGTTCCATGTACAAACTCCTTTAGAAATGGTTCCACTTAGAGCCTTGGTTCTACTAAGACATATTAATGCAACATAGACACTTTTAGGTTTGCACTAGACGAACTAAAGAAAAAAAACTTACAGGGAACCTGAGCTTTTTTTTTTTTTTAACAAAGAACATTAATCATATTGACTTTTGGACAAATAGTCGAAAACGGGTTCCTCAAAAGATCTTTGCTTTTTTCAATTCTACAGTTATGATATGCTTCCAAGACTAAGGTTCTTTAGCTTCCTTCTGTGGGAACCCTAAGATGTTCTGTGTAGAACATTAAAATTTCAGGAAAAAAAGTTTAAAAAAAAAACCTAAGAGTTGAGAAAAAGTTCCAAGTAGAAACCCATTTAGAAGTTGTTCCCAGTTAGAGCCTTGGTTCTATCTTATTCAAAGACTCTTGGACAAGTATGAGCATTCTTAGAAAGTGGGTTCCTTGAGGGTTCTTTAACAAGGGTTCATTTTGGCATGTTGAAAGCCTTCTACAGGAAACCTTTTGTTCAAGCTTTTAAATAGAACATTTTAAGGTTCCAAAAGAGGAGCAAACCAAAGACAACATTTTAGGGCAGAATATTTTTTTTTTCTAATCTAGAACCTCAGCTAAAGACTTTGAAAAAATGGTTTCCTTGGGGTTCTTTGGTGGTTTACGATTTTAGGTTCTAAAGGGGATATAATTGAAACCTTTATGAAATGGAAACTGGTGGAGGAAAAGGAACATTGTGGAGATCTTTGTAGAACCTGTAAAAACCCCTTCAGCAGGAGTGTCCTGCTATCAGAGAGGGTTCTGAGCATTTGAGGAACCCTTGTTTCTAAAAGTGTGTGTGTGTGTGTGTGTGTGTGTGTGTGTGTGTGTAGAATATATAGATATCATGGTGTGTTAGTTTGCTGTATTGCTTTATTATTGCAGGTTGTTCTTCTTCAATCTGTAATATTGGATCATTTGGCGTTTGAGTGACAGCTTCATGATGAGTGTGTGTGCTACAATTATTGACTATAGCCCATCTGCTGCGTTGCACAAAGTATTGGCACCCCTCTACTTTCCCCATCAGTGTGTAGGAACCACCATGGGATCACTACTTTAGCAGCTATATAGTAGAAGCTTCTACCAGAACTAAAAAATAAAAAATGCCGGACAGGCCACGCCTACAAGCGACAATAGCATCGATCACTGCGTGCTGACATGAGACTAACTACAAGTGACACGATGACTTGCTAGTGTAAATGTAGAGTACTTCCTCGAGGTGAAATTTTTTTGTGTTGTCGTATATAATGTATGTGTATATTTATAACTGAACGTGAATGCAGTGTTCAGATCGAAAAGATAATATGTCCTAAACGAATATAAATTGCGATACGAACAATAGGTGACGTATTTTGGTTGTGATTTTTTTTTGTTTGTTTGTTTTAATGTTGAGCTTTCTTGACGCTCCTGAGGAGGGTTGCCAGGTTTTAGCAAAATTCCCACCCCAACTACAACTCAAAACACGGACAAAAAAACTTGAAACCAGCCCAAAATGTTCGGTCGAAGAAAAAGAAGACGCTTTTTTTTTTTTTTTTGACAAGTTAAGACGGAGTGTGCGTTTCTGATTTGTAGGATCTGCAATACGTGGATATTATGCATGGAACCTGGCAACCCTGCTCACAGGATACTTAATAAAACTTTATTGATTTTCATCGCGCTTCAGCATTATCAAATGAAAATCTTTTCATGGAAAATCATACAGTCATTAGAATGAAATGCAGCCGAAAGGACTCCATTTCGGCTGGCGGCAGCACTCCGAGTGCGTTGCCAGATTTATAGCAGATTTATAGATCTTCCTGAAATGTAACAAATACAACAACAATCATGTTGTTGTTGTTGTTGTTGTTGTTGTTTTGAATGATGTTATATAGAAGATACGCTGTTAACGCTTTCCAGAAAGTTCTACAGGGCATCTAGTTCAGCACTTCCTGCAGATGAAAAGATCTGTTGCTATAAAGTGCAAAAACCTCTAGTCCGGACCACACCCACTGTTGGTTTTAATCCGAACAGGAAAACAGACACGAGTATTAACAGGATTGTGTAGGATTGTGTAGGATTGTGTAGGATTGTGTAGGATTGTGTAATTGTGCAGCTGAGAGCTTTACACACTGTCAGGAAGCGAACTGCAGGATGATTATATGTTTGCCTCCAAACCGGTTAATGAAAGTGGAGGCAGCGTTTCCCGCCCCTCAGCCGCGGCCTCTGGACCGGCCGTGACCTCTGCTGCAGAACCCGGCTGCGATTCAGCAGCTCGCAGCTCCACCAAAATAATTAGATGTGAAGTATGTGAACTCAACTCGCAGCTCGTTTGTGAGCTTTTGCATGGAGAGAGACGCTGAGGAGGATCGGAGGCTGTGAGGAGGAAGAGGCTGAATTACACAAATCTCCAACTCCCACTGTGCGTCACGGGAATTCCATTTATTTCTTTATTTCTTTCTTTATTTATTTATTTGACTAAATTTATAAAACACCTCGTGGGCTGGTGTTTATGCAGAAATAACGAGTTATTAATAAGCAGTTTCAAAGTCTATAGGAAACTGATGTTTTGTCTTGCAGTTTTATTGTTTTTTTTCTTTGTAATTATTTAATTATCATTTGAAACATTTATGCATTGTTCTGTTTTGACTAAATTTATTAAAATAACTCATGGGCTGGTGTGAAAAGGCAAAAATAATGAGTTATTAATAATGAGTTCCAAAGTTTAGAGGCAATAGATGTTGTGCTCCTGCAGTTTATTAGGACTATTATTTTAATTATTAGCGTTTCTTCTATTTTGTTCTTTTTGTTTCTTGTTTTCCAATGTTATTTATTTATTTATTTATTTGACTACATTTATTTAAAAAAACAACAACACCTCATTAGTAATTCTCTACATGACAAAAATAATGATTGAATGATGATCAGTTTATAGGATATTGATGCTTTTCTTCTGCAATTTATTTTATTTTATTTTATACATTTATTGTATTGTTCTTCAATTTTTTTTTACTTTATTTGATTAATTCCTATTTAATTTTGTATTTGTCTGCATCTTGGACCATTTGTAGACAAAAAAAGAGTGATTATTTTTATTTAATTAATTCATTTATTTCTTAACATTTACAGATGTTTCATCCGTGTTTTTGCTCGACGGAAATTTCTGATTTATGTAATTTATTAATTTAATTTATTTAATTTATGATTTATTTAGATTATGTTTATGTAAACTCCTCTTGTGGAAACTGTTTAGTTTTTTAAAAATATTATTTATTAAGCTGATTGTTATTATATATTGATTAATTAATTTACCTTCCTAAGTCATTATTAAATAACAAGCAGCTTAATAGATCATATTTAAAAAAAAAAAAAAGTACTAAAAAATAATACTTAAAATAATAAAAAATAAACTTAAAATCATAAAACTATGAAATACTGTTCTTTATTTATTAACAACTCATGTGTAGTTATTAGTATTTCATAGTTTTAGGATTTTAAGTGTATTTTTTTATTATTTTTAATTATTAAGATTTCATAGACTTTATACTTTGAATGTAAATCTATTTATCGTTTATGTACATCTCTCAAGAATGAGCTCTCAAACACACACACACAAACACACAAACACACACACACACACACACACACACACACACACACACGGGCATCTGATGTTTCTCGTGTGTTCTGTGATTTTATGAAAAAAAAAAGAAAAGAAAAACATGTTAAAGAGTTGAAAGATGCTGCGGCGTGAAGGCCGCCGTTTCCTGTGCGTTTCTCGTGGCAGGAAGTGTGTGTGTTATGATCTTATCTGAGGTTTTGTCACGGTGGATAAGTAAGAACAGAGAACAGGGAACACACATCCACGTGAAAAACCCTGGAGACGGGAAGCGTTTAAACACCGTAACTCCGCCGGCATCGTGAGGCTTTAGGGCTTTAGGGCTTTGTGACAAGCGCCACAGTGACATCTGCACACATCTGCGTAATAAACAATAAAACATTCCTGTAACACAACTCACTTCTCATCTTTCAGCGGGGCTCAGGGTGGATTATTAGCGTGTGGCGTGCTCCTGGCTAGCACTGCATAAAAATAAGGAGATCATGTACAAAAAAAAAAACGTGTAAATATAAGAAATTTTAACAAATGCATGCATTTAAACATGTTTAATAGATGCGAAAATGTGAGATGAACAAATTCGTAAATATAAGGGATGAAAAAAATGTGTACATAAAAGAGATGGGAAAAGTGTAAATGTAAGAGTTAAGAAAAATATGTAAATATAGGAGATGAAACAAAATATATAAAGATAAGAGGCTAAAAATGTGTAAATATACGAGTTTAAAAATTGCTTTCAAAAAAACGTACTATATTTTATAGCTTTATAGTAAGTAAACACAATTCACTTACAATACGACTTCCTATAAGTCTATAAGATTGTAATTCTTGCCAAATTGCTGTGATATGAGAGGAATAAAACACGCTGTGCCATGCTGTTATAGGAAAATAATCCATTTCAGGGTGATGTGATAAAGCGGAGTTACTGCTTCCGTCCCGAAGTTGATCGTTTGTCTATAGCAGAACATCCTGAAGTGTTTTATTCCTCTTACACACCAGCAACTTGCTAATGATTACAGGATTTATTTATTAAGAAACAGCATATAGCTACCAGTGTAGCATTGTACAAACTGAATGCAGACGTGCTGATGTGGTTTCCGACTCATACTGTTCTTCATAAACACGTCCATAAGTACATTTCCTTGTACATATCACCCTCATAGCTGTAGATCCTTATTTGTAATTTATTGTAAATATGCCACTTATGCACTTCTGGTTAGATGCTAACTGCATTTCATTGGCTTAGTACATGTACTTTGAATAATGACAGTAAAGTTGAATCTAATCTAATCTAATCTAATCTAATCTAATCTAATCTGGTGTCACGTCAGCATCACACTTGCAGTAAGAGGCGTGGCTAAATGTCTGAAGGCGGAGCTGAACGTTAGAGGTGAATTGCAGTTCGCGTAATGCTAAACACGCGGGTGCATTAACATACTGTACTTACTAGCCACATTAGCTTTGTAGCTTCAATTAAAAAGAAGAAGAAATCTTCAGCCAGGAAACCTGTCTAAGCTGATCGACAACGTTCAGGAAAAAAAACGAGTAAAAAAAATGCTTGTTTTTTAGATGAATCATGTGGCAAGTCTGATGGGAGTAGCTGATGCAAAGATAACTGCTGATGCTAATGTTAAACTCAGTGTTCAACTCAATGTTCAACTTAGCTTCATTCTCTTGTGTCATAGCCTCCTGATGTTCCTGTTCCTGGGCTTTTCACAGAATCCTTATGAAAACGTTTCCTGAGAAGGGAAAAAGAGCACAAGCTGAAGGACCGTCAAACGGTCAAGTGGATCTTACCTTCTGGAAGCTATCTACTGAACTGGTCTGCTTTTTTCTTCTAATTCTTCAGAAACATACGTCACTAATACCTTTTCGCCACCGAGCTAGAACTGGATAAGGACATTCTGGACAGAGCTCAGACGTTGTGGGTGTTTCAAGTGTTGGTAAATTGCAGGGGGTCACGAGGGGCTTTTCAGCAGCGTGGACGATGCTGCCGTGGAGCTACACGTGGCCGTGACTCAGCGCCAAATGCTGCTGTGGGTTTTTTTTTTTTTTTTTTTTTTTTTGCAGAAGAGGTCATTAATTCCAGGTCACAGCACAGTGTGTCGATGGCTGTTACATCGACTCAGTTAGCTGCTTCATTTTTGTGGTTAGTCTCTGAGTGGAAGTCATTTTGTGAAGTATTTTCCAAAGGGACATTTTCTTCCTGCTTTGCATGGAATTGGCAAAAGTCATTTATTTCATTAAGGCTTAAAAGAATATGCTATTACTGCTTATACCAGGTGAATGGTGGCGCTGGTGAATTCTCGATTCCTATTGGTCAGCTCGGTCACAGGGACGGGTGTGGTGAAGTTTTCCGTAAGGAGACGTTTATGTAATGTTCATGTTCGTGGAAGGAGTCTCCAGTGTCAGTCAGACGCTTTGTAAAGCTGTAACTTTAGGTTTTCCGACATCTTCAGGACAGAGGAGGTTACGCTTCTTTGCGCTTTCTCTTAACAAGCTGCCTTGTTAACTTTGGGAAGGAAAAAAAAAGATGAGTAGGTGAGGGAAGTTTGGCGATGTTTATATGGTGTGGTGGAAGTTCCTCATGGGTTCTTAATGGTTCAGATCAGTCTTGTTAGGGATTTAGATAGGGGTCTAAAGAGACCTTCAGAAATTAAAATGGCTCAGTGATGGTCCAAAATGCTTCTGCTGGCTGTGATCAATCTAAAGAACCTAAAAGATTTCTGTTTTAACATTTTTACTTAACGGGAGAATAACATTGTTAAATCTCAGGATCGTGGCTTCCTTTCCTTGTCACTTTTCAAATAATCTGCCATGCCTTTGAACCACTTCGTCAACCGAGCCCCCGCTCCGAACTCCCTCCATGTCCTCTTCTGAACGTCTAGCTCTTCTCCGAGCTCCTCGATGAGTCACCATGAACAAACCCTCGCCCAGACGGACACTGATTCACAGCGACAAAAGCCGCTGACACATTGTCAAGCTGGATGCCTGGCGACTACCCATCATCCCTTGGGAGCGCTCGGAGTGCGCGGTCACGGCCGATGGGAGCTGGAGCGGAGTTTTTAGAACACAAAAGGTAGGCACTGACAGATATAGAGCTAACAGCTGGGCCTGTTAGGGTGGATGGAGAGCGAGCAGAGCTTCCTGCTGTCTCCTCACGGCATCCTACATCCTGCTCACAGGCGCCGGAGGAACGCCAGGGACACGTCTGCTTCCTGTCACCTTCCACGCAGCATTATGGGCATGGAAAAGGTAGCGAGCCGGAATAAAAGCCATCGAATGTGGCTTTATTACACCTCAACGTCTCAGCGTCACAGCTCCGGGAACGTCCTGCCGCTTATTAGAATAAGAAATGTGCCGTCGAACGAGGAGCTACACAACATATTTATTGTCTGGGTTTCGTCACGAAGACCTCCGTTCTTCAGAGATGAAAGTAAAAACACATGCATTACTACATGTATGCACAAAAGAAGAGCATTGTGCATGGAAAAAAGGGGTCCAATGTGCTTTAGCCAGACCTTTGATCAAGACAGATATCGTCGGTGGGAAAGCAGCGAGCTTTTAGCCGCCAACAAGCGTCTGTTTCATGTCAGAGGAACCCGGAGGTTAAAGGTGCAAGAGCTACAAGCTCTGGAGAGCATCCGTAACTCTTGTGTGGGAACCAAACGGAACGCACAAATATAAAAATAACACGACAAACTTTCTGCTAATATGTTAAAAGTAATAATAAAGGGAGAGATATTCTCACCACGGGAGAGGATCGTGCCACCGAGAGTGAAGAATAAATTACAGCACCATGGGATTCTTTTTATTCGACTCATTAGCCTGTGCTATTATTAGCCCGCCATTAACATCTGCTTGTGTCATGTGTTTAAGCTTTGAAGTAATGCGAAGCCCCGTAACATATGACTTATTAATTTTACATCAATGTCCACGTTTACGAGAATATCGCCTCAACCAGGTGTCTCCGAGAGGGGGATGTTGTTACTCACGACACACTTAGCGCGCTATATATCACGGCTGGAAAGGAATTATCTTCGGTAATGGATGTCAGAGAAAACTTTCAGGATAAAGGAACCTTTCGGATATGGAATGACTGTCGTGCTTTGTAAGGTGTAGCTAGCTGAATGTTTTTACAAGAACGCTCATTTGTTTGTTATTAACATACAAACACAGCGCAGCCGTTACCTGTGTGTGTCTAAAATGACGTAGTTTTGGTTAGCAATTGCAAATCGCAAACTAAATAATCTTCATAAAAGATCGACTGCATCATGTTTAAGATTTCTCCGTATGCAATTGCCCTAGACGTCAAACAGATGCGTCCCTGCGTTCGTATAATCACATGTTAGAATCAGAATTGTGTGTTTTTCCCATTTCTGTCACGCCTACTGTTAATACGTTATTAATGTTGAAATTTATGAAACCTTTTATGACAATTTTATTGTTTTGTGCTTAACCTAACACGATAAACAGTGTATTCCAGTGTTAAAATGTATAAACGGTTGTTTCACTGTTTCAGCGTCAATCTTTACAATTCCTCCTTATTTAATCTCCATAGACATCAAATAAATGTAATTTTCTAGTTTGTTTAATCACAATTTATTGTTTATAAATAGCACTAACCAGTCATAATCATGCATTTTCCCATTTCATTTCTGTTTAATAATATATGTCCAAATTTTGTGGACAGTAGATCTGAATAATTTCATTAAAAGATCGTTCATCTAGCATATTTCCAGCAGAATCCTCATACAAAATTAAATCAAGATGCTATCCTACTTTTAGATGTTTAACTGTGTTCAAG
>CM074936.1:1452435-1463437 GCA_037576815.1 Pangasius larnaudii | reverse complement strand
TTTCTGTAAGTGTCAACACTTTTTACAGATTTTTGTAGTAGATTTTCTTTTACGTCTAAGAAATCATAAATCATGTAGAATTTATTTTATTTACTTTTCAAACTTGTCTAGGCCTCTAACATGTCCTAGCGCTTGAGTCATGTGATTTTTCTGTTGCGGTCGCTGTATTTGGGACTGAATTTCTGGCTTCTCTAACTAATGACTCACCAAATATCGGAAAGACAGTAAACGGTACAGCGACAAATTTGCTGAAACAGGCTGTGATCTGTAGGCACTGTCGATGAATAAAATAGTAGCTCCACCACCAAAAAAAGTGCTGTGGTGGATTTGAATAATTTTGTGGATTATAAACATGAAGCATAACTCAAACACTTCAGATGCTATGCATTAAACATGCAGCGTTTACTCTCTCGGGTTCAGAAATACGCCCCACGCGCCTTCTTGACTGCGCACGAGGCAGCGTTTCCTTCTTCCTTCACATCATAATACAACAGGAATTTCTCATCCCGTTTTTCCTTTGTGTAAGAGTTTTATTTCCAAGCCCTCAGGAATCTCAGGCAGCTAATCAAACATCTCGGCTGAAAGAAAAGACGCATGTGTGTCTTTCAGCAGCCATCATCTTCCAGTCTACTACGCTAATAATCTCGCCCCAGCGGCGCCCCGACCAAATTGATTATGCCATTTTTTCTCTGTCGCTGCCATCCTTTCAGGCCATACCCACATTCACACACACACACACACACACACGCACACACACACACAGACATATACACACACTTCTGCTAACCAAGGTCCTTCTTCATATTTCTCTCTCTTCTTTCCATCTCCATCTCTGGGTGAATTATGCATGCTGCTTCCATCACTCACGCTCCTCTAACGGCGTCTTCGTCTGGCAATTAGTGCTCCTGAACAGCAGCAGCAGCAGCACAGAGAAACTTCTAGTTTCAGGAACTTGTTAACCAGAGAGTGACTCAGATTCGCATTCTCGCCCCGTCTCGCCCAGAATCACCCCGATTCCGCACGGCCAATTAGCCGACTCGAAGCAACAGGTGAAAGTGTGGCGAGATTCTCGCTAAGCTCACAATTCAAAAAAGCCATTCAGAGGATGGGAAAGAGGTCGGATTCAGCTCTGACAGTAAAGCGTTTATATTAACACGCCGTCGATATCAAACAGATCTTAAAAGTCGCTGAAGCTTTCTGTCGGGATTCTTTATGTGTGTTTAACATTTATGGAAGGAGTCTCCAGTGTCAGCATTTTGGAGCAGTCAGAGGAAAAGCTGTAACTCTTCAGAACAGAGGAGGTTATGCTTTGCGATTTCGCTGTAACGTGACAAGCTGCGTTTTTTGCATGTTTACAGCTGCTACAACGCACGTAAGGACAGGAATTAACTGGTTTCGCAACACTAGACGTAATTGTAAACAGCTAAAACGTATGATGTTTATTAATAAATTAAAAATGTATTAGTTGCTTTGGTATAAGAGGAATAAAACCCTTCAGGGTGTGCTGTTAAAGGAAAAGAATCAACGTCAGGGGTGTAACAGAACCCATATGAACGAAAACAGAAATATTTTCCCAGGACAATTTATTATTGCATATGAATTAGTCGACTAAGTAGATTTTAATGTTAATCGTGTAAACAGTTATTTTGGGGAAAAAAATCTATAAAAATCACAGTAATCAGATAAAGCACATGCATTTTCACTCTCCGTTTATTTCCTGCAATCATCACACACTTCTCACCGGCTAATGAGTGACACACGCAATTTACTTTCACCTGACAAGCAGAATGCTGGAAAGGAGGGGAAAAAAAGAAAAACGTAGCAGGGGGAATTAGATGACCTGCTGTGCGTCGGTGCAGTGCTTTTCAGTCCCGGCTTCATATTATGTTCAAAATTATACACTTGCTTACATTTTATGTAAGTCCACATCATCCTGTGGAAGAAAGTGCTGCCTCTGTGACTATGGCTTTAATCCTGATAAAACTGCTGGAAAGAAAAAAAATGTTTATGTAAATAATATATATATATACACAGTATATACATGTCCTTGGATTTTCTTATTAAATAAAATGCTGCACTTTGAGGTGAACGTCCCATTTGTGTCGTCTGGAAAATGCTCATCCCTGCACCATAAACATAAATCCTGCTGAAACAGGATGTTATTATGTGAGCAAGGTTAATAGTTCAGACATAAACCTAGCAATCAGACGAGCCAAATTGCTTCTGGCTCTGCGTCCTTAAAAAAAAAAAAGATCTCGGTTTAAAAGAAAACGAGCCTCTTCATCTAGAACGGCTTCCTCGCTGGAGAACGTGAACGTACACCGACACTGATGACTCCTTCCATAAACGTTACATGAATGATTGCACGCGTTCGTTTAGTGTGGAGCGTCGCTGTGAATGGGCTGTTACTATAGAAACGGTAGCGTACTGCATCCGAACTGTGGAGCGAATCAGCGGCTTCTGACCAATCAGAATCCAGGATTCGACAGCGCTGTGGCGTGAGCACTATAATCACTATGGAGAAAAGTCAGTCACTTAACCTAACGTACCCTGAAGAGCTCAGATTACGAGTGAAATAATGTTGCATCATTATTATTATTATTATTATTATTGAGATGTAACTAAAAGCAGATAAAAATGATGCATGATGTGATGTTCTTTAATAAAGAAAAGTTGCGATCGTTGGAAAATCGGTGCGGCGTAAGAGGAATAAAACACTCCTGGATAATAGTCAACTTCAGGGTGGTAACAGTGACTCCTCTTCACCTCACCATGCTGCAGTTGATTATTTTCCTATAATCAGCAGCACACACAGTGTTTTATTCCTCCCACTGATCATCTGTTTGGATTTAATTCGGACCTTTTAAACCAATGCGTGAAATCCGTTGACATTTTCTAAAGTGACCCAGTATGAAACTGTCACGCAGTTCAAGATGAGAGTGTGTTTTGTGTAAGCGTAAGTGAGTGTGTGTGAGTGTGTGTGTGTGTGTGTGTGTGTCTTATTTTATATGTAGAACATGAGACCTGGGAGCCAGGAACGGACAGCTCCACTAATCTGGCTTAGTGATGAGCGATGATCTGCTTATGCATGAAGTACGAGTGAATCCATTTCAGCGATAACGCTGCACTTGATAATTTAAACGCATGATCGTGCCACTTTAAAGATCTCGAGTGCGTAGTGAAACAGCTGTCGTTTATCGGCGCGCGTATGGAGTCATTCATCGAGACTCGGCGACGCCTCGAATTCACACATAACGTTCATGACCTTTTTTCAGCGGCGACGTCATAGTCACTGAGATCCACGATTTAAAGGTCGTCTTAAAACAACCATCATTAATCATCAAAATTGTGAGGAAAAAAAACACCAGCGCTGTCCTGCTGTTAAAAATCCTGGATTGCGATTGGTCAGAAGGTGTTGATTCATTTTCCAGAACAGCAGCTTTGACAGTAGTGCAACTCTAAATCACAGGTTTATATAATACGTCATCGTTTCTATAGTAACAGCTCGTTTGTAATAATCAATAAAAGGAACGATATTTATTTAGCATTTACGGAAGGAGTCTCCAGTGTCAGTGCTTTGTAACAGTCAGAGGGAAAGCTGTGACATGGGAAAGGCTTTGGGATGGAGAAGTGTTTATTTATTTCATTTTTTGTTATCCATAGTTGTGTATATTCAATGTTGTGTCTTGCATTCATTTTTGTTTTTATCATTATTATTATTTTTTTTTATAAAAGTGTTATTTAGCAAAGGAAAACTTAGGATCATTGATACGGTGGCGTTTTCTGTAAGGAGAGGCTGGTGAGGAGATGACTTTTTACAGCTGCTACAGCATGACTGAGAACAGAAGACAACTTTGTTTCGTGGACGTCCCACAACACTGAAAGTACCTATAAATGGATAAAAAGTACGGCTGATTTGTTTCTAAATTAAAAAAAAAAAAAAAAAGTGATAAAACACTTCAAGATGTGCTGTTATAGGGAAATGAAATGAACTCCTGGGTGGTAACCGGAACGCCGCTTCGGGAACGCAGAGTTGTTGTTGATTGTTTTCCTACAGAGGCACAACACGGAGTGTGTTATACCTCACGTTAACAAATGGTCATGGAAATGTGATTCCCTGTTTTTAAACCGTATTCATCTAAAAAAAAAAAAAAGATGGCTTTTTGTCTTCTTTTTTTTTTTTTCTTCTCTCAAGCTTTTGTTGCTCGCCTTCAGGTCCATTAGTCCTATTAAAAATCAGAAATTCATTTCAGCAGCTTTGAAACCGTCTACAGCGGCCGAGTGCTGCGCTCATGTACGACCGTGGATGTGTGTGCAGTCAATTAGTGAAATTAAATGTACATTTGCACTGAAAGTCTTTCTATACGGCTGTGTGTGTGTGTGTGTGTGTGTGTGTGTGTGTGTGTGTGTGTGTGCCTGGCACAGGAAGTGACCTGGCGAACAATATTACTCCATTGATGGCACAGAGTAAGGGTTTTTTTTTCCCCCCAGCACCTTATTAAATCTTTCATATTTTTGTATGGATTGTTTCCTCAAGGCCTCTGCTCTGTTCTCAGAATATGAAATATCGACTAGCTTATCTGGATGTTTTGACCCTGTTGCCTAGAGCGAAGTATTTTACCTTACTATGAAAATGCGAGTGCAGGAATGTGATTTCGTGTCGAACGTACAGCTGTATATAAAATAAAATGTGTCCGTTTGGAGAAACGTTGTAGTTAATGTACAGTGCGTTTCCCTGACAGCTTGGTGAGAGCGCCTTTCTGGCTTGTTAATAATTTTGGTGTATCTCACACTTCTCATAGAGACATATTCCATTTGATATTTCATCATGCCTACAGCTAGAACACTCAGTTATTCTGCTCTTCCTGTGCAAAATATACAGTATATACACTCGACATTCTTGCCTTGTTTTTTTGTTTTTTTTTGTTTTTGTTTTCGTGGAGAACTAGCAGATGGATAGAGAACAGTATGCGTAGTTTTCTACCGCTGTTTCCTATAGTAGTTTGTCACTGCCATTCATGCCTCTGCCTACCGACTCGAACAGTCCATTACCCGCCGCCGCCGCCGCCGCCGCTGTTGTTGTTCTTGTTGTTATTGTTGTTGTTGTTGTGTGTGAGTTCAAGCTCAGAACTTCATTTCACAGCCTCCATCACTTCTCTCAATGGCTCCACTCTTCTGTAGCGTGCTTCCATTTTACCACTTCCCCCTCCCATCCTGCTTTTTTTCCCCCCCATTCCTCTAAACGATCCCCATTTCACAGCACTCTCCTTTTCACTACTCTTCTCCACAGCATTCTCGAATTCTCCATTCTGATTGGTCGCAAAGTGCCGATTCGTCTTCTACAACAGCAGCTCTGCTCTGGCAGCCGTGCAGCTCCCGAATGTTATCGTTTCTATAGTAACAGCTCATTCAAGAGGATTAAAAAAAAAAAAATCGCGTAATCGGTGATATGTTGAGGAGACGTTTATTCAACATTTTGTGGAAGGAGTCTCCAGTGTCAGCGCTTTGTAGCGGTCAGAGGTAAAGAGTTCTCGGACATCTTCAGGACAGAGGAGTTTACGCTTTGCGGTTTCTCCGTAACATGACAAGCTGAGGGTTTGTCTACTTTCTTTTCTAAACTGGCTCCAAATAGAACCATTTTAGACAGAGCTGTTCACCCTTAAAGGACCTTAAAGAGTAAATATCAGTACAATAAACGCACTCATAGGCAAAAGCAGCCTCATGGGTTCTCCACTTTGTCCCTGTGGTTTTTATGCAGAACCCCAATTTTCTAATCTAAAGGCTTCCTAGTAGAACCATTTTGAAAAGCTAGAACCAATAACAACCCAAATACCTTTTTTTTTTCTATGAAAAATGTACATCATCACAGTAATTGCTCTGTTAGAAAAAAAAACACACATCTAACACCCTTAAGAGTTTTCTTTCTTGTCTTATAAGTAAAATCTAAAAGCCAGAACAGACGAGTGTGCTCTTTGCAGTTGCTTGCTAAAATGTCCCTCTGTATTTTCTTTTATTTTCTCTTATTAACTTCAAGACAGAAAAAAAGAGGGAATGCTGCTATAATGAAAGAGAAAATAGGAACCAACTTGTTTCTTGTATGTTCTACAACATTAAAATGTAACGATAAATGGACAAAAAGTACCAAATGTCATTTTTGATTAGATAAAAATTTGGAATCGTTGGGAAATTTCTATGAAAGCTAACATACATTTCTACATGGTGAAGCAAAATTCGCAGCTTTGATATCAAAATATTCTCTATTCCGAGTGCTCGCTCTTCCCAGTGCTCGCTATTCCGAGTGCTCGCTCTTCCGAGTGCTCACTATTCCGAGTGCTCGCTATTCCCAGTGCTAGCTCTTCCGCGTGCTCGCTCTTCCGAGTGCTAGCTTTTCCAAGTGCTCGCTATTCCCAGTGCTAGCTTTTCCGAGTGCTCGCTATTCCCAGTGCTCGCTATTCCGAGTGCTCGCTATTCCGAGTGCTCACTATTCCCAGTGCTCGCTATTCCCAGTGCTCGCTCTTCCGAGTGCTCGCTATTCCGAGTGCTAGCTCTTCCCAGTGCTCGCTATTCCGAGTGCTCGCTATTCCGAGTGCTCGCGGTTCTTTAGCTGCTCTCTCTGTTCTGTGTGGGTGGAAGTGTTCGCTGTGATGATCAGCACCGCGACAATCCCGCAACAAATGATTCTCCATTGTTTAAGATAAAGACTTTATGAGTCTCTAAAACATTCCAGATGTTCTGACTTTACAGTAGTACTGGGGTCCTGTTCAAAAAAAAAACTTAACACTGAGTCGTAGTGTGAGCTTTTGGTCTAGAAGGAATCAATTTTATGTACTTAAGTTCTTTTCTTTTCGAAATTCACAATCCGTTCGATTTTTTTCTCAACGTTCAGAGCCGAGGTTCTGCAAAGTACAAATGGTGGAGTGAGCAGCACATTCATCTCTCTCTCTCTCTCTCTCTCTCTCTCTCTCTCTCTCTCTCTCTCTCTCTCTCTCACTCTCTTTCACTTTCTCCATTAACATTATTTGATTTAAAAAATCTGACCCAAGGATACTATTGAGCTTTATTATAAAACAGAGTTCCTCAAGGGTTCTTAGGATAATTAATAAAAAAAAGTCTTTCAGTTAGTGTTAAAAAATTGTGTTGTAAAGTTTGAACAAAACAAATGGATTTTTACTGATTATTATCAAGCTACTGTGCACTTGTAGAAAAAATGGCTTTGTATTTTTTAAAGGATCCAACTTAGATCCGTTTCTAATATGGAAATTCTTTGTTTTGGGGCTAACACCCAGAACTTCCATCCAGAACGTCCACCCAGAACTTCCATCCAGAACTTCCACCCAGAACTTCCACCCAGAACTTCCACCCAGAACTTCCACCCAGAACTTCCATCCAGAACTTCCACCCAGAACTCCTTCAACAGGGTGAAAGGAAGATCCCTCTAGAGTTCCAGAGCGTCCATTTTAAACCTGTGAAATAATATTATAAATATTTCTTTTTAATAAAACTTCTAACAGTCTTAGAAACATGTCCATTTAAAATCTTGAAGCTTTCTTCGGTGTCCCTTTTGAAAAACCGTGAAATCTTTTCTGTGTATGATCCTAAATCATTGTTTCCCTTTTCCAAGCAGAATCTCTAAAAGCCTTCAAAGGTTTGTGTGCAGAAATCTACAACAAACTGGATCCGATTAGAACTATTTACGTAAGCTAGAACCATTAAAACCATTAGGATTCCTAGTGAAACCATTTAAAAAAAAAAAGCTATAACCAATACACAACCTTTTCTTTCTTTCTACAAAGAATGTACACAGTTAGTACATGGGTTCACAAAAGACCCCAACTAGCTCCGAGCAGAACTTCCATTTTCTAGTACAACCAAAACCATTCAAAGAACCCTGCAGGAACCCTTCTGTCCAAGAATGTATAGCAATAGAATCTATCCATTCTTAGGGAAAAAAAAAAGGTCCAATCTAGTACCTTTAAGTGTTTTTCAGTTTATCCCTCTGGGGGGGACTTAAAGGTTCTATGTAGAACCCTGCAACATGGGGTTAACAGAAAAGTAAGACTCCTTTGAAAAAAAAAAACAGAACAATTCACCACCTAGAGAACCCTTGGAAAACCCTATCGTTTGTCTATGAATCTATACTATTATAATAAGTACAGAAAAAAAAGTCTGATGGAGCATCCATCCATCCAGGTTCTACACTTTGTCCCTCCATAAAGGTGGAATCCATAAAGGTTCTATGAAGAACCCAACAACAATGAAATTGCCTAGTAGAAGAGGGGAATCCTTTCACAAATACAGAACCAGTAAATACAATAAGGACTACACTTTACTGGGGCTACGTAGAACCTCACAATCTTACAAAAGAGGGTTCTTCAAGAGCTCTTTGAATTCTTCAGGGTTCTTAGCCTCCTACTACATGGAGCCCATGATAACAGTTCTAGATAAAGCTTAATCTACATAGCAGATGGACAAATAAAAAAAAAACACTTCAGGATATTTAACATTTGTTTCTGTTCCACGTGAATGTAAACACAAGGTTTTTAGAATTGGACACAGTTCCACCTCGGATCCTTTTAGCAACCCTTAGAACCCTTAGCTGTCCAAAGGACGCTAGAAGAACCCCTTTTAGTTTTTACCTCCTCTGAGTCTTGCCTCTTTCTTCAATTGTGTGAACACACCACGGCAGTGCAACGAGGGCGAGGGCTAAAACACAGCTTCCTCTGAAGAACGTGAAGTTAACCAGTGCATCTTATCCAACCTCAGCCCACACACTGCAGCACGGAGAACATGCGTATGCTTAGAGCCCAGAGAGCAGAGCACTCCAGTCTGACCCAGCGCCTCGGTGAAAATCAACAGGAAGAGAAACGTTGGCATGCTTCCCACAGAACGAGAGCTTGTTGTCCTTCCCACTAAACGAGAGCGTGTACTTGTTTGGACCCCCGGGCCAAAGAGAACCAGGGGCACTGCAAGAATTGGATCCCAGCCTACACGGTGCTCGAGTCGAAGCTGGAGGAGAATGTGTGCATTTATAAATAAAACGCTGTGGGTACTTTAGGACACATTTCCGACATTCCTTCAACACTTCACTGTGAGCTATATTCAGATGCCGAAGGTCACGGCCTCGGAGCTCTACGCGATATTTCGATAATCTGAACACACAGCACAGAAAATCCACTTAAGAACCCGTGTAGCATGAGACTGAACATGTAGAACAGTCTGAGTAATGCTGACCCAAGCATTTAAGGAGCTGAATCTGATCACATCTCGTTTTAGTTGTTTCTGAGAAATAAACGATCTTGATCTATACATGTATACCATGGTCTGTCTGTATACTCGATTCTGATTGGCTGGAAGGTGTACGTTAAGACCGCTAAGCGCGCAGGTAGTTCCAGTCCGTCCTAAATTAATGCACTGCCTATAAACATGTGACCAAAATAACATACAGCCACAGTTGCATACAGTAGATAAAATCGCAGCTTCGTTATTAGTAGAGACGCGGCACAGACGCAGGTAATTCACACACGAGCAATCTCTCTCTCTCTCTCTCTCTCTCTCTCTCTCTCTCTCTAATAACTATTTATTATAATTCAGTCAAATAAAAGTAATCTTATCACACTACTCTATCTCTGTGTATGATTTAGAGCCGGCAGAATTCTAGATGTAACGACCCGTATATAAAATAGCTAACGAAAAATTAACCGCTATTTTCATCCTTTCAGTCAAATTTTGCTCTGCAAACATCACTGACAGCTTTAACTTGTCAATGCTGGCAAGTGACCATGGAATAATAATAATAATGATGATTATTTAATGCACCCGCTTCGCGTCAGGTGGTTCTTTACCTCCATGTCATGCATTAAAATGACGTAATGCACACCTAGCCCTTACATACACACACACACACACACACACACACACATATTTATATATCATTTATTTAATTTGTGATTATGTATTAATTTCTGTACCATACCTGCAAGTATGGGGTGAAATAACAATTTAATACTATATTTATCCACAGTGGGGCTCAGACGTCTGAGAGCACCGGTGAAAATGCTTCTATTTCCCATTCTTGTCGAATTTAATACAACAATTTTTCACTACAAATTAGATCATCGACAACAACTTGAGGGAAAAGTACAATCTTTGAAAATGTTTACATGGATTTCAGAGTTTCTTACTAGTTGCTGTGTCCACCAGCGTTTCTCGCCTTAATGGCAGTGTGTATTCGAGCTGGCGTGGACGCCACACGTTTGTGCAAAACCTTACGATCGATTTTAGATCAAATCCAGCCGAGTGTCGTCTGAACGCGTGCTTCAAAAGGAGAGCCGGGAGATGAGGAAAATCTGACCTCATATCACATATCACATATTTTTTTTTAGGTTTAAATAGGGACATAGTGCAACATTTTCAATATTAGATATTCAAGATATTGAACATTTACTTTCTTTGTTTGAAATATTTCAAAATTCTAAAGCCTTCTGTTTATTTCCAATGTTAACTGGAAAAAAAAAAAAAACTGGGAAAACTATTGTAAGAGAATACAAAAAAAAAACAAAAAAAAAAGATTGTGAGGAATGCTAACTATTGCTAGGGAATGCAAATCTGTTGTGATGAAAAAAAAAAAAAAAAAAAGCAAAACTACTGCGAGAGAACACAGAAATAATTGCGAGGAACGTAAAACGATTCCACGGGTAAACCACAGGGGGTAAGAAATGCAAGATTATTGTGAAAGAAAGGAGAAATTAGTGCCAGAGAACACAAAACTATTGCTAGGAAACGCAAAGGTATTGTGAGAGAAAGGAAAAGTTAGGGAGCAGGAGAGCAAGAATTAAACTAGACAAAAAGAGAAACTAGAGCTTTAATAGTGGTGCTAACGTAATGAGACACAGGTGAGCGCGATCAGGGGCCGTGTGACAGGATCATGTGACACGCAGGGGCTGATGGGTAGTGTAGTCCTGCGCCATTTGGCACTACCTCGACAAATCGCTACCTTCAATCG
>CM074936.1:1442435-1447435 GCA_037576815.1 Pangasius larnaudii | reverse complement strand
TACACACACTCACCAGAGGCACCAGTGATCTCTGCTCTTTCCTTCCAAGCTCCTTCGTTATGTCTCTGTACACATTTAATAGGATACATGAGAGCTGAAAACCATGTGTGCTTTTTTTTTTTCTTTTCCTTGTGAGCGAACTGAAGAAACAGCACATCACATGCTCCATAGGACCGGCCCGAAGAATTGTTTGGATTTTGGATTGTCAATTCAAACATCGCTTCTCGCTGTAGCCGAACCCGCGACTCCTCCGTGTCGCACACGTACGTAGAAAATGAACAGCCACGTTGTCAGTTGCTAGTCTGAACACAGGGTAATAAGTCTGTAATTCTATATTTATCCGTCATTTCCATGTCCGAGTGAGTTTTACCATAACTAAGTACCTATAATAGCATCTCTGCTTGGTTCATTAGGGATTAAAATCAACAATGCTATTTCTGTAAAGACGCTTAGCAATAATGTTTATTGTTAAAAAAAAAATTGAACTGAAATGAAAAAGCAGTGTATGTATACTAATTATCGCAATTAATGTACTGTTCTCTGTTTGAGATTATGCCGTGTGTGATTGTGCTGCCGGAGCTCGCTCTTTCTTTTTCAGTTTTTCTTGTGTTTGCATGTTTGATGTCTATCTCTGCATCTTTTTTGCATGTTGTTGGTCATTTGTGGAGTGCGTGAAGAGTGCGTGATGTGATGAAGCCTTGCTTTCTCATGACCAGCTGCTCGCGGTGGACAGAGTGCAGTATCTGATCGGCATTCGGTGACAGAGAGGAGTTTGGTGCCGTCGTTCTGAGCGTTCTCGTGGCTGCTCGGTTCACTTTGTGTGGCGTTTGTGCGGATCCAAGGTGTGGCGTTCGGAGCGCCGGTGTCCGGTGGTGCTGCGGCCGTGCGTAGGCCTGCGGTGAGACCGAGATCATCTACGCGACAGCTTTTGAAGGATCCTGCTGAATAAAGTCTTTGTCTGTAGTCTGTGATTTTGTGCATTTTCCAGAACTGTAACTCGACCTTGCGTTTTGGGATTGATTATAAATCATTCTTATTGTTATCTTATTATTTTTTATAATCTTATTATTCATCTTATCTCTGACAGGACGATTGTGAAAGCTTTCTGAAAACGTTCGCACTTTTCCACTCCTGACTCACCTCCGAGTCAATTCAGCAGATCTCTGCCTCTTATTTCTGCCTCTTACTCAGCTCCAACTCTCATCCCCGCCTTCATAACCTCCTACCCTGATTATTGCCATACTGTTTTCTCTTCCCCCTTCAGCCAAAACACTCTCTCAACTGCAATACATCCATAATTCAGTACACCAGTCGTCGTCGTCCCCCACACACACTCATACACACACACACACACGAACTGTTCAGCCCATATTTCACCCAGTCTCTTTAATTCACGCTGCTGACCCATCTCCGACTGCATGCAGCACAAAAGCTGGTGCAGAAACACAAGAGTCCCGGGTTACTCTTACTTCATTTATCATTTGTTACAGTCATCTGCTCTGAATACGGCTCACTCAAGGCCCCTTGATTTAGACTTCCCTCCACGGCTGGCAGGTTTTTTTTTTTTTTTTTTTGGTTTCGGAATTCACTCCCACAGAGCCTGTGTGAAATCTCATCTATCTCCTCCTTCAAGCCCATCTTTTGTCTCAGCGCTATCGCTCTCTCATCTGTAACTACGCACATCCAGTCCTCTCTACAAACAACCTCCGACGATTCATCAGCACTCAGCGCTGCTTGTGATCCCCACTTTTACAGCACCGCACTTACCTTGGTACTAGGGGTGGGGCGAGATGACAAAAATATCATATCGTGATGCTTGAAGGCACAAGAATCACAATATTTAATTTAAAAAAAAAAACTAAAATGTAATGATGAAAAGAAAAAAAAAACCCTGTAAATATTTGAACACTTTTTTACTACGTTTTTAAAGATTAAGCACATAATTTTAATCACATCACCCACTTCCAGTTCCGTGTGTAATTACTGACAAACCAAAAGCACAATAAATCCACAACAATGCAGAAAAGCAATTATATTGTGACATAATTTATCACAGCATTGATATTATATCATCATATCGACCAGCCCTAGTTTCATACTCACCTTGTTATCTCTTGGTGACTGTGTGTGTGAATATTGTTACTCATTTATTCTTGTCAGATGCTGTTAAGAAACCTCTAACGAGCACCTTTGTACCTTTGTACAACTATGGATTCCTCATTTTCGGTGGAGTGACATTATAACCGTCATGGAGATAACATTACTGTCACGCTAACAAGCGACAAAATGTGACAGTTCATTTACAGCCGCAATTTCAGCGACAATTGACATTTCAATCAAGACTTTTGTTCAGTTCTATCCAAATTATTTACGACGCTGTGATGCAAAAAAAAAAAAAAAAATCCAAACAACTGGCTTAAATGATTCCTCGGGCTGATCCTATGCCGCACATCGCTAGTTCTTACTGTTTACACGCAACTGCGAAAGAAAAGCTTGTAACCATGGTTTCATCCTATCCTGCCGTATTTGACCTGACTTTAAACGTGTACAGGGATATTAAGAAGAAAATGAAGCTTGGAAGGTAGTACAAAGTCTTTGGTGCCTCTGGTGAGTGTTTACACAGCTAGTACAGTTAGCTTGCTAATCTGATAAATCAAGCATGTAACACGTGAATCGAACAAACCAACTTTCGCACTTGTTAGTATTTATAGTTCTCTACAATGCCAGTAATGAACTGAGAACGAAACGTCACTCTGTAATTCCAGAGGGCTCCAGAGTGCGTCGAAATCAACTTCAAATCATGTCTGTTATTTTTCACGTCATCTCCTGAAGCTGGGTTTTCCTAATTCCGGTGTGTGGAAAGCAGCCTCCAGGATAATCTGATCATACATCAGGTGTAACGTTTGTCCGGAACCAAGCGTTAACTGGCTCTGTGGGGAATTTCGGTTGCGCCATACACAAAGAAAGTGCATCTTAACCAGAAGTGTGTGAAGTAATCACAGATCAGAATGTTGCACAGAATGAGGTTTTTCACCATCTGTCACCATCTGTAGCCAATCAGCGACTCCGTTCAACATCTGCTAGAAACACTACATCCATGACTTGGGGTCAGAGCTCTCTCTGAGATCTTCTGTGTTTTTTTAATTGTTTTTAATCTGAATCCACATATATATAAAATTCAACTCAAGTACCATCTGGAGCTTGAGTGATAAAATAAAATCTTTGGTTCGATCCTGAACTCATGTTACTCTCTGTGTGGGGTTTCACATGCTTTCCCCGTGTCCGTGTGGGGTTTCCTCCTCGGTGTGAATGAGTGTTTGTGTGTGTGTGTGTGTGTGTGTGTACATGGATGGACTGGTGTAGGTGTATTCCTACCTCACAACCAGCGTTCCTTGGATTCGCTTCAAATCCAGCGGAATCATGACCAGGACAAAGCGCGTACAGAAAATGAGTGAGTGTGAAATTTACTTACAACTTTGTGAGAAAAAAAAAAAAAAAACAGCTAAAATACCAACTGGAACCTGAGTGGTAGAAAAAAAAATAAACAAACAAACAAACAAATATGCAATGATGTATTCATTTTCTGACAGGGCTTTATTTATTGATTGATTGCCTCATTGATTGATTTATTTATGTGTAGCTAACGGTAAGTTTTGAGTTAGAACTTAGCTACACTCCTACAATTCGTAACTCAAATTAGTGCCACATTACATTTGCACTAGATTTTTTTTTTTAATCCTTACAACCCAAATGAACCTCATTAGCTGGATTTCTGTGCACTCCCTGTTCTCCATTTTTATATCTCATGATGTGTTTAACTTTTCAGAAATGAGTCACAGATAATTAGGATCGGGAGGATTTCAGCGTTCTGAAGTGTGCAGCTATTTCGTCGTACAAAGCAGGCATTGTCGACTATCAAACAAAGTCGGCAGGGAACATGAGAACAATGAGAGACAAAAGCAATTAAACACTATTTCTTTCATTAGTCATATCTTTCTTTAGAGAAATAAAGCTTGCGAGGTCCTGCCATTAAAACCGGTCTCAGACCATGCACACTACTCTCCTCTAATCGTCTTGTCAAAATTGCACTAATTAAAGAGACATTTTCCGTTTTTTTGCTCAGAGTAACAGGGTAATAAATGAGTTAGCATTTACATATCAAATAACGATATATCTGCTTCGGCCCGCCTTGGAAGCCCGCCTTTTGTAATTACATTGTTAGAAACTAAATTACAAAGGACACAAAATAACTTGGGCTCGAGTTCTGAGAGCTAATCACACAGCTGATGAAGGACTTCCATCTGCAATGAGCCGCTTCTCAACGATCATCATTGGCTACATCCGAATTTTTTACAAACTAGTGAAGCGCAGTGCAGTTAACCCCTTAAAGCCTCAGCTTATTATTCAGTTATTCATCTTGAACCGCATTATTCATTAAAACTAATAGAAAAAAGAGAGGAATTTGACTCTGGACCTAGTCCTGGGGCTTCATCGTTGCTGTATTTTGCAAATAAATGGTGCGATAAACCGCTCTGCTTTTTTTCTCTTCCTGATGTTTGCATTTTGTGTAGCTGTTTAGGTAAAGAGAAATTACACCGCAGCTCTAAGTGCTTGTTTGTTAATCAGGGTTTGTGCAACAGCACTGTTGAACTCTGGATTCTGGGTGATCAGATGGTATTGAAGGACTTCATTTTGGCCACATTCGTGCTAAGTTGAAGTCGCAAAAACCTTTTCTGTCAGAGAAAACTCGCAAATAGAACGACTCATTTGAATGGAATTTGCATCTTCCACCAGTACAACTAGAGGGACGTCACAACAGAACGTCTAGCAGAGCGCAAGCATGAGACTCTATATAATACTTCTTGACCTGACTATAAATTAATTTTTTTTTTTTAACTGGTGAGTTAGCTAGCAACAAATCTGGACAGATCTGCAAAGAAAATATTTTCTCCCAAATGTGCAGAATTATGTATATATTGAATCTGATTTCATTAAAGGAA
>CM074936.1:1434935-1437435 GCA_037576815.1 Pangasius larnaudii | reverse complement strand
GGATCATACTACAGGTGATGCAGACCCAGGTGTGTGTGTGTGTGTGTGTGTGTGTGCATGTTTTGGTTTTTATAAAGTTTTATTTGTTACATCTGAAGTTCCAGCTTTCTGCACACAACAACTCAGGCACTATAGTAATTATTGTAGAGTTTACTTTTAGGTCACACGTCTTTCAATGACAGGTACAGAGGCCACGCCTCCTTCACTCAGACTGACAGATAAAGAAGCCACGCCTCCTTCACTGGGGCTGACAGGTACAGAGGCCACGCCTCCTTCACTCGGACTGACAGATAAAGAAGCCATGCCTCCTTCACTGGGACTGACAGGTACAGAGGCCACACCTCCTTCTCTAGCAATGACAGGTACAGAGGCCACGCCTCCTTCACTAGCAATGACAGGTACAGAGGCCACGCCTCCTTCTCTCGGACTGACAGATAAAGAAGCCATGCCTCCTTCACTAGCAATGACAGGTACAGAGGCCACACCTCCTTCACTCGGACTGACAGATATAGAGGCCACGTCTCCTTCACTCAGACTGACAGGTACAGAGGCCACACCTCCTTCACTCGGACTGACAGGTACAGAGGCCACGCCTCCTTCACTAGCAATGACAGGTACAGAGGCCACGCCTACTTCTCTCGGACTGACAGATATAGAGGCCACGTCTCCTTCACTCAGACTGACAGGTACAGAGGCCACGCCTCCTTCTCTCGGACTGACAGGTACAGAGGCCACACCTCCTTCTCTAGCAATGACAGGTACAGGGGCCACACCTCCTTCACTCGGACTGACAGGTACAGAGGCCACGCCTCCTTCACTAGCAATGACAGGTCCAGAGGCCACGCCTACTTCACTAAGTCTGACAGGTACAGAGACCAAAAAATACCAAAGATACCACCACCTCTCAGTTGCAAATTCCAACAAATTTGCATAACGTAATTGGTATAAAACATGATTAAGTTTAATAGGAGGGGCGGGGCTAGCAGCTGTCTCTCTTAGCTATTTAAATTTCTACAAGCTTTTCATGAGATTAGCTGTCCAGGTCCAGCAGTACGGATTTAATGACAGAATTTGAATCCTGAGTGGCTCCTGGATCCCAATTTGATCAGAAATCTCCCAGTGGACAGGGGACATGGCTGTGACAGGTCTGATATAAAATACACCGCCGGAGTCAGACGAGAAGGTGAAGAGATGTCTGCTTAAATTGGACGAATGTTAAAGGTGAGCGAAAAGGCTGCTTTTGTACTCATGCACACTCGTCTGGTTGATTTGTGCAAGTGTCAAGCGACAGCTTAAATCGTTTCTTCCTGGAATCTAATTTGAATTTCCATAGAGCAGGCCAGTCTTGCAGAAGTACAAATGTGACATGCATGTTCTTTTTTTTTTTTCTCTTTCATAGTTTTTTCATAGTCATCCTTTTTAAGTGCCCTTCAGGGGGAAGAATCAGCTTTCTCGTGAGCAGCGTACCATAAAGAAATCGACAACATTAATAACGCTCTCAGGAAAATGAATCTGCCGTCAGATCAGTGTTCACTACAATTCTGCGAGATCAAAGAGTTTTTAGATGTTGAGCAATTGATCATTTTAATATCACAGATTTAAAATGGATTCAGATATACACAGGGTTTGTACATTATAAAATACGCCAAAGGTAAATCAAACTGCACATTGTGTTCAAGAGGAAATGAGGAAAGATATGTTTGTTTGGTTGTTTGTTTTGTTTGTGTTTGTTTGGTTGGTTGGTTATTAGCTTGGGGACTTGTGTATAGTGTCTACACAACACTCATTTGTTGTGCTTTTATGGAAAAATAATTAACAACGGGGTGGTGTGACGAAGCGGCGTTAGAGAAGGTTAAAAGGTTAAAATTTATTCAAGTGTACTGAAACTTTTACTCAACGTAAACATCGACTTGTCTCCTCAAACTTTTTTTGACTTATTAATTTGGTCGCAAATGAGAGGGAAAGTAAGAAAAAAAAAAAAGGCATACAGAGTTATGTAACCATCTTTTAAATGAATCTTCTCTGATGTGGAAATGCAAACAGATAAATGAGGAAACGAGGACGGCGTGTTTTGCATAATGCAGTGCAGACGGTAATAATTTACTCTCTGGTCTTTACCGTGGTTTAACATTACAGACATCGTGTCAGGTTATAACGTAAATACTTTATTACTTTTGCATCGTCGTTTTATAATCTGCCTCAAATGCCGGCTGTAAACACCTTGAATGTTCGGTATGCCTTCGGATTATTGCACACACACACACACACACACACACACACACACACACACACACACACACACACAGTTTTGTTTTGGTGTATTTTTGGGACTATTTTCATCAGCACAGGATAAAATGTGACGCAACAAAATGTGAGATAATGGCTTGTGGGGTCCTTTTGCCTGCTTTTAATGTAATATGTTTTAGTGCTCTCTCTCTCTCTCTCTCTCTCTCTCTCTCTCACACACACACACACACACACACACACACACACACACACA
>CM074936.1:1417043-1433868 GCA_037576815.1 Pangasius larnaudii | reverse complement strand
AATTTTTATTTTTTTATCATTTTGTTTTTTTTTTTTATATATTATATATATATCTATATATATCTCTCTCTCTCACACACACACACACACACACACACACACACACACACACACACACACACACACACATACAAATTGCTCCTAATGGTCAAAGTGAGCTTATTGCACTACGTTTTTTACTTTCAAGGATTTTTGTTTCCATGATGTTTTTTTTTTTCCACATGAGGAAGGTGTGTGAAGAGAATTCTAAGAGACACATGCACACACACACACACACACACACACACACACACACACACACACACACACACATACGTGCAAGCAGGTAGTGAAGGAAGTGAAGATGACTGCATTACAGGGCTTGCACATAGTCAGCCAGCAACACACACACACACACACACACACACACACACACACACACACACTGACAGCATCACCAGGGAATATTCTCACCGTCTGTTGATGTCTGCTGGTCGCACACTTCAGACATCGACTGAAATAAGGAGCTCAGGTATAAAACGTGGCATGGTTCCAATATTTCACCCTGTGTGGATGTAAATTATAAATAAAACTTGACATTTCTAACGTCTTAGTTTCGATTCTCTCACAGATTTATACTTATTTCAGACTCTGACAATTCCTCGGTCGGCATGGTGAGAAACTACAGGAACACACTTTTGTTGACTTTCTTGTCTGTGAGTTAATGATGCAGTAACACACAGCTGGCTGAGAAACACTGAGCTGTCCATTCTCCGAAATTACCTGCAACACAAACATCTGGACATTCCTACACGGTTTTATTCAGGGTGTCCAACAACCAGTGGGAATACGCTGAGCTAATGGGTCACTCCGGATATGTTAAGCAAAATCCACAAAAACACGACGCAGCGGCTGAGAGAATGTGTAACGCGTAAGGGTGAACACGTAGAACGTAGTATGTTGTAAATATGTCGTTCAACTCTCAGTGGTTCATGACTTTTCGGGACATCCTGTATGTATGTATGTTAGGAGTGTAACTGAATCCGAACACGTTATTTGGATTGAACAGATAATGAATCCTAAATGAATATGAATACAGATACGAGAACCAGGCAGAGTGTTTGTTTTGTTTTAAGAAAGCTAGCCAGCAGAATGAAAAAAAAAAAAGTTATGTGAGTGCAAAGTATTGAATGTAGCACTGACCTTTAAAGAACAGCTTGTTTCAGCACAAATCCCACCCCAACTACAACTCAAAAACTTTACCTTTTCCTCAGACTTGATGGGAAAAACAAGGTAACAGTGGTGTGCATTTCTGATCTGAGGTACCGCTTTTGCAATACGCAGATATTATACGCACAACCTGGCAACCCTGCTCACAGAAGTTACAAAAAAGAGCAAGTTTACATGATGGGAGATTAATTGTTTGGTCTTACAAAACCACATTTCTCATTCCCTAACTTTCTTTTTAAGTTAATGAGTCAAAAAAAAAAAAAAACAGTAGCTTGTCATGTTACAGAGAAACCGCAAAAAAAAAAACCCGCAAAAAAAACAAAAAACAAAAAAACGTAAATTCATCTGTCTTGAAGATGTCGGAAAACCTAAAGTTACCTCTGACCGTTACAAAGCGCTGACACTGGAGACTCCTTCCATGAATGTTACATAACAATATAAGTTTTACATCGTTTACTAACTACCACTGCAGATTATAAATAACAATAACGAGTTTATTATATTTGTAATATGTGCACTTGTCCTGGTGTCTAGAGTAGATGTTCTAGTCTAATAAAATATTAATATTAAATTGTTCCTCGATTCGGAGAGAAAGTAGATCTGCAGCAACAGAGTTTGTGATCATGACTCAAGCAGGCGGAACTGAAAAATCTCAGACATCTCAAATTTGTTTTGATATTCACTGCGAGAAATCTTCACGTTGCTGAACTTCCAGCAACCTCCTCTGCTCTAAAACTCCCATATCTCGCCGTCGCTTCTGGGTCTCTGACAGCTCTTTCTTTAACTGCCGAATCTCACGCTTTTCCTGAGAACGTGTCACCCTTGTCTCATCCTTTCTCCTCATCCTTGTCTTACAGACAAACTCATCGTTATTTTCTGTCGAGTTTCCGAGCTGGGAGAACAGATTCCACCGTGCCGCGCCACGCGTATTCCCATTCCCTTGATCATTCGGCCCAATTTGTGATTACCGTTCACAGGAGCATTACTGTGGGACTCAGGTGAGAGAAGATGAGCGCAAGGAATAGCCAGAGGAAGTCATTCATCATCACGGTATTGATCGGGGAGATGGCGAGGCCCGCTTCCTGATGAATAATCTAATAAAGAGGGCAGCGCTGAATGCCAAGTGATATAGACAGCAGGGTCAGCAGCTCTGGCAGGAGCCGAATCGGCTTTGATCTTCCTCTCATTCCTAAAGCCAAAAGAGAATAAATAACATAAAAAAAGTTGCTCTCTGTATATGGAGTGGCGGTGTGGACAAAAACAAGAGACTGCTGAAGTTTTTCAAACACCGTTCTACCAGAAGTGAAGACGAGTACCAAACCTGCTCATATATATTCCTCTAACACAAATCCGAAATGTGTGTTCATCAATATGGAGGGATTTCCCAAATGTTGGACATGATTAGCTAGTATAAAATGAAATAAAATGAAGAAAGTTAGCCAGCTAATAGATGTTAATGAAAGCTGCAACATTAGCTAGCTAGAAGAAAAAAATGTGTTGGTGTATGCACATGGCTAGCTGTATGTGCTGAGATACAGCTAGCTAGCTAGCTAGTAAATTCCGCTAGAGAGCGTTAAAGCTTGTAAAACTTGTTTCGGGTGTATAGCAATGACGTCTGTTTACAAAAGTGGTTAATAGCAAGGGGATGTTTTTAGCGTGTGTTTAGTTTGCATTTAGCTAACTATTTATGTTAGCTAGATGACACCAATGAGTGTTAGTGAGAACGTTGATGCCGAACTAGCCAGTGCCTTTACAGCATATTTACACATCTCGTACATTGCAAGAGATTTGTAGCTGACACTACTGAGTGTGTGTAAGCTGTAATCTTAGCTATCTTATTTACCTAACTAGCTAGCTGTAAATGGTAATGAGTTGTTCTTAGCCTGGGGCTAACGAGCTGCCACTGAATAGCACTAAGTGGTAACTCTATGGGTTCCTTATAGAACTAGTCAACAGAGGATTTTCCTTTAGAAGGATAAATCTTTTAATCGCTTTAAAAAATAGCCGGTTCTTGGCCTTGGTCATTTGGTGGAACCCTTAAAGGTTCTATTCAGAATTCTTAAACAGAAGAAGTGAAATTAATTTAGAATAAAACTCCAAGGGTTCTCTAAAGGGACTGTGCAACAGAAGATTTTCCTTCCAGTAAAGGTTCCAAGTAGAACTGCTTTAGAAAGATAAACACTTTAGTCTGTAAACTCTTATTTAAAAAATTTAAATAAGTTGGTTCTTGTCCATTTGGTGAAATCCTTAAAGGAACCTCAAGGTTTTATTTAGAACCTTTAAACAGAAGATTTTCCTTCCAGAAAAGGTTCCAAGTGGAACGTATTTAGAAAGTTTCAGTACCTAGAACCCTTGAGGAAGCCTTTCTGCCCAAAACTGTACACTATTACAAAAAAAACCAAAAGGTTTAAGCGTGTCCCTCTGTGGGCAGCCTTACGGGTTCTCTACAGTACTGTGAGAACAGCTGTGGATTTTCCCGTCCAAAAAAGGTACCAAGCGGAATTCCTTTAGAAAGATAAGATCTTTTTTTTGGCTTCTCCATTTGGTAGAACTCCATTACAAAGATAAAACACTCTTACAAACGAAGTCTAAAGTGTTCTTCAGATTGTTCATTTAGTGGAACTATAAAGAAGGTTCTATAAAGAACCATGCATGTAAGATTGCTTTAGAAAACGAGAACACTTAAAAAATAGACAGAAACCTATAACAAAAACGCTTAACGCTCGGCCCTCTTCGGGAACCCTTTCAGAAAAGGGAAAAGCTAGAGCAGTATAAAAGAACCTTTACAGAACGTTGTTTGGCAGATGGACTGGAACGTGAGTGAAGATAAACTCAGTGATATCGTGTAGATTTCATGCTCGATTGGCTTTTCGCTAAGAGTGGGGCATGAAAAGGAAATATTTATTATTGGATTAAATGAAGTTGGCTTTAACTGCAAGAACGCACCACTTGGGTTCTCGGAGAGCTAATCTGCTCTCTCTTGTTATGCTAATTACCATCACATTATACGAGATCAGCAAACTCCAGCCGAGCGTAGAACCCGAATAATTCCAAAGTTTTGTTCTTCCTGCTGATAGCTTCCTGCAGAGCCGAGCAACTCTCACTGTCCTGATGCGAGGTATGAGCTCTGACAGAACACTCGAGCTGCCGACAGTACATCTGTCTCACACACACACACACACACACACACACACACACACACACAGATACACACACGCGTGTGTGATCCTCCCATACCTCCTAGGTACTCTGTCCTGTTGTCATGTCATATTTTTCCAGATTCACTTGTCTCTTATTGGACAATCTTGTAATTTTTTTTTTTTTTATTTATTAAAGAATGACCCGTCATACATTTTATCCATTTATAGTTACATGTAATGTTTGCGGAACATCCGAGAAACAGGTTCGTTCCTGTTCTCACTTATGTTATAGCAGCTATAAACAGTTGTTCCCTCACCAGCCTCTCTTTTTTCTCCCTCTTGACGTTTATGAACCAAAAAAAAGTCTGCAGTTTGTCGTCTTCTTGTTACAGAGAAACCACAAAGAAGTGCAAACGTGAAAGTCACAGGTTAAAAGTCACCTCTGACTGTTACAAAGCGCTGACACTGGAGACTCCTTCCATAAATGTTAAATATACTTCACAATGTTTATATCATGATTACATTTGTAATTAGGTTTCTTTAAAAAACTTTATTAAAAAAAAAAGTCCCTGTGAATGAGCTGTTACTATAGAAACAATAAGCTGCGGCTACATTTAAAAATTAATCAACACCTTCTGACCAATCAGAATCCAGAATTCGCTGTGGTGTAAATATATTTCTATAATAATAATAATAATAACAATAATAATAATAATATGCTACTCTTAATGCGACGGATTATTTAGAGTGCATTAAGTAGGAAAAATCGTGCTTACTGGAAAGGGGGAAGCGGAGAACTGAACAAATCTATAAATCCCTGGCACGCGGACAAAAACCTTTTTATTGTAAGAGCATATCCAAATAAAGAGGCTTGTCCTGATGTCCTGCTGAAGGCAAACAGAGCTGCGAATTTGGAAATCCACCAGATTTTCTTTTAAGCTGTGACTTCAAGCAGATTTTATTAGAAAGCGCTGTACGTTCGGAAGTGTTGGAGTGTCAGCACTGAGTCGGTGGCGGAATGAACTCTTTGAACAGCTTTATCAAAGCGTGAGAAGTGATACGTTTTGATGCACGGATCAGAAGGACGCGGGTATCGCCGTCGCTTGCTTGTTCTGCAGTTTTGTCTCTTTGCACTTATCACATTACTGTACGATGAATTCATCACTGATTAATGGAAGATGAAGAATCAGTTAAGTTACAGCCTCATTGGTATGGAACTTTCCTTTGATCTTTTGATTGATCTGAGTCAGCAATACGACACACACACACACACACACACACACACACACACACACATGTAGATTAGAAGTAAAATATTGCCGTTCTCGGTATCTTTTTAATGCTTCAAATATCTGTATCTGAATTTTGATTTAACGGAGAAGTGGGTGTGGCTTAAACCAGCGAATTCTAGTCATGACAGTTCCTCAACCTCAGCAAATCACTAGTTCATAATTGGTCTCAACTAGAGATCAACCGTTTTTCTTTTTTAAATCCTGCTCATGCAATTATCATTTTTGTTTGCATCTGCATTCGATAATAATAATAATAATTATAATAATAATAATATATAATAATATTGATCTATAAGAATAATAATCATTATATCTTTTGCATTTTTATTTGTTTTTTGCGAACTCAGCCAAATGCGTCTTTTCAAACTGCTGCTCATGCCGCGTCACCGGCTGGCGTAAGACACTTGGAGGAAAGTGTTATCCGCCGTCTTCCACATACACGAGCTCACAGATTGGCTAGTGTTGCTGTGATTGACAGGGAAAAGACAGAATGCCCCTCCCACCCAGAAAGCACAGCTACCTTTCTTCACTTGGCTCCTGGATATTGGATGGCAGTGGCATTGTCGGGATTCAAACTCGGGATCTTCTGTTGATACGCTGAATGCCTCTTTTCCGAGATCTAAACCAACCGGTAGAATCCACCGCGACCCTGACCAGGCACTTACTCATGATGAAATAATCACTTTAAATAAGTGATATCACGCCCCCGCATGGAAGTAAAACTGTTCTGTTCACACTACCTTTTTTTTGTTGTCCTGTAGGATCCCTGTCCTGATGCACACCTCTCACCTTTCTGCCAAGTTTTTTCTTTTTTTTTTTAAAGTGTATCTACTATTCATATCTGTATTAGTATTAGTGTAGAACACGTTATCTGTTCATTCCGAATAATGTATTCATATACAGTCAATATATTGTCGTATCTTCTGCATAAATGAGCTCTGGGCACAGATAAGAGAGATCTGAATATCATTCCTGTTTTCTTTGTGCACAGAAACAGGCCAAGGTGGAAATGGCAATACGCTGCTTTTCATTTCAGCTCCACTTTGAAGTGCTATATGAGGCGGATCAAAGCTGCGGCCAGCGAGAGAGCTTCCTATGACACAGATGCTGGGAGGAGTTCTGCTGCCACATGCTTATCTAGGTCAATATTACAAAAAGAGTGAATAAATAAACTAATTATGAGCTCGATAAGTCCGGCTGTAGCTGGCCTCTCATCCGAGGCGAATGTTTCTTTTATCTGCACACGATTCAGTCGACTGGTTCACCGGTTTTGGCGGAAATGTCATATTTGACGTGATACTCGGGGTACAACCGTCTACGAAGAGTTTTCCATTTTAGAGCAAACATCAGAGGAAGTAAGGCTGAAAATAAAAAAATATATGCACTATTTAACTAAGTAACTAACTAACAATAAACAAAAAAACAAATAAATAAAAAACAAACAAGCAAACAAAATGAATGAACAAACAAACAAATGTCTGGTCTTAGTGTTTTCAGTGAGTTGTCATTATCGGAGTACTTTTTTATTCTAACTGTTGCAGAAATCATACTTTGGTTCTTTCTTTCTTTCTGTGGGTATCATATATTAGTCGAGATCTAATTAATCAGTGTAAATGCTTATCGCTGTTGTCAGGCGTGAAGATGACAGTTGCAGGTCATTTCCTTTATTTCAACACAGACAACCAAACCTGAATCAATAGACAAAAACAGGGTCCAGACTCCAGCAGAGGTCAGACGACAAGCAAACAGGACAACGTGTTAAACCAGGAAACGGAACGAATATCTAAACCAGAGCTCAGATATAACGACTCAAGGCTTGTGAACCAACAGCCCCGGGAAGCCGAGTGTATACGCCAGCATTAAACAGAGCCTTTGAGTGTGTATATACAGGGTAGCGTGGTGATTACGTCCAGATGCAGGTGATCGGTATGATGGTGAACGTGAGTGTGTGACTTGGCGTGTATTGTGGATGTTGTAGTCTTTGGCGGCCGTGTTTGTAGGCTGCGATGCGATGCGGTGCGATGCAGGCTGGGAGTTGTGGTTTTCGGCGGCCCTGTTTGAAGGCCACAACCACGAGGCTGGTGTGGACGTGACCGCTAAGTTTCATGGTCCTTCCATGAAAGCACTGGTGGTTGCGGAGAAAGGGAAAATATAAAGGGAAGTAAACATCAAACAAACAAAAAAAATAAATAAAAGAAAGAAAGAAAGACTTAATTCATGAATTAACCAGTGTGAAATATCCTGCCTTCTTGTTAACAGATACCACTGTTTCAATAAAAAAATAAATTATAAAACTGTAGATTATAAATTATTGCCATACAGTGAATTTTCTAAATATTTATTTTCCTTGTACAGACATTGCATCATGTCGTATACATTTTTTTCTACATTTAAAAGACTATGCCTTTTCCTGAGTAGATCAATCCATCGGTGAACTTGATTCAATCAATCAATCGATCAATCGATCGATCGATCAGAACATAACTACAAGCTTTAAGCAGATACCACAGGAGAAAAAAAAGTACAGTGAATTCCTCATACACTAAAAGAAAATAAATAAATAACTCCACAATGTCATTGCTTAAGCTCATTCGGTTGGTGAAACAAACAAACAAAGAAACAAACAAATAAATAAATCAGGCTTTCAGCAGGAGTCCTGCTCTTGAGCCAGTGTGAACAGCAAACCTTTGGATATGAAGAAATCTTTGCAGCACAATAGAAACAGAATTAGAGTGTAATTGTGTATTTGCGGAGAGAACCCAGGTGCAGCGATAACCTGCTGCGTCAAGGCGAGATTGAGAATTGCCCAATCAAGCCTGCGCTCCAGCTGACGTGTCTGCTGAGAAAATTATCAACACTCCAGCAACAGATGGCTTTGGCCTTCTCTCAGACCGAGCGGCCAACACGGAGACGCTCCATTCAGAGAGAGATGGAAAGAATCCCGAGATCCGTTCTCTTACTGCTGCGCCGATGCTTCTGCTCCGAACTAATTACGATTTTACACCCAACGCTCGTTCAGATCTCCTGCGTACGATTTATGAACCCTGCTCTGCAGTCCGTCTTATTTCTGGCCAACAAGCGTAGTGTAGTAGTGTTGGCTGATGCCTTTTTTTTTTTTTAAGACTTGAAAAATACCTACGAATTTATGAGACACGCACTACATCTCACGACCTCTCAGGGAAGAATTAGAGGCGTGGCTGAGAAAAACAGAGAGAAGAAAAGCCAAGCTCAGAGGACAGACATGTCCAATTACCGCATGGCATCTTTTCAAACTAAGAATAAACTCATGGGTTTGTCTGTTAATAGGAGCAGCTGTTGTTGATGATGTTGGCTGATCTGGCAGATGTATGATCATGCTTCTAACTCTTAAGTCTTAACTTAACTTAATTTTCCATATATTCCTTTCACAAATCACTGGAGTGTGTGTATATATACACAGTTTTACAGCAATCACTAGGAGCTTTGGGGGGGCCATACAAAAGTTTATTTTCCTCCTTCATGTTCTAAGATAAAGAAGTTACGTACAGCAATTAATACAAAAGTGCGCACGTAAACTTTCCCATTGGCTACATTTTAATTAAAACAGACGAGTGGCAGTTTTTTGGCCCTAAATACCTGGTGGTTACTGTAAAACCCCATATATACACATATTCCAGTGTCTACTTGTGACATGCCAGATCACATGACCCCCCTGTCACATGCTCGGTTGATCACTCTCACCTGTTTTGCGTCTCCTTTGGATTAGTGCTCCTATTTAAGCTCCGAGGGTCTCCGTGTAGTGGCTTCTGTTGTCTGTAACCTGTTGTGCGTTTGATGCTAGCGCTTTGTTTCGCTCAACTTGCGCCTCTTGTTTCGATTTGGTTTTGTTTGTCTTTTATTTAATAAAAATCCTGCACTTGTGTCCATCTCCAGACACTACTGTGACAGGCTTGACCTCGCTGTTTGGATGTGTCTGCGCTGACCGGTCATTATCATTCCAATTAAAATTATTTGCAAAGTGTTACATTTAACACTTCGTCGTAGGCTTATTCAATTTTTTTCTCTCTCTTTCTGCATTTTTTTTCACTGGTTTTGGCTTAAATGTTTAGTGAAATCCCTAATAATTATCTATAACTGGTGCTAACTACTGTATATACTTGTCTAATGTTAGTGAAGTCGAACACACACGGATAGATTTCATTTAATTAAGACTCAGGACAGTCTCCAGAAATAGCCACATCTTTCATGTGAGAGATTACTAATGTGCGATGGGAGGAAGAGGCGGGGCTTCCCGTGGGGGGGTCGGTTAATATAACCCGAGAGTTCGAAACACCTGCGCGACTCTCCATCATTTCAGCTTCACGTGTCGATCATCTTGCTTGGGAAAGTGAAAACTCGTAGCAGCGAATATCTGGCGGTTACCATAAAACTGTGTTTATAACAGCATTGCAGTTACTGCGTTAGACAAGTGATTTGTGAAAGGACTGTATTGAAAATGTACTGTGTTTTTGCGCATTATTCCTCTTCGGGGTCGGAAGGTCTTGAGCTTTCATGCTAATATCACAGTCAACACTGGCTCACAAAACCGAGGTCCACAATTTCACAGGTCAAAGTTCATCTAGATAAAGAGCCAAGCGAAAAAAAAAAAATCATTCCCACATCATTTCTTTTTCAGCTTTTCCACCGAGTGAATTTTATTCGGGTAAAAAGCAGGGTTTTCAGGTATCTCCCGTATCACCATAGCAACAGACGTAGCAAAAATCCTAAATGCTACAGTTAAACCATAACATCAAGCTTTTGTAATAAACCACTTCGATTCATATACGGTTTATACAGTGGGTGTGTCTTAATGACATCACACCTTTTCAAACTCGTAGGCAGTGTTATGCTTCTAAAAAAAAAAAGAAAAACGACAGAGGAACAGGAACAGGAACCTCATTAGCTTTCTCACAGAGGTGTAGGTTCAGGGACACGTGTCTGCTTTGCTGTTTTCAATTTTTAATAAACAAATCCAACACCATCGAGCTCGTTATCTGGTACACTGCTAATTAGCTGAGCTGAGTCTCTGCTAACTCTGTCGCGTAGCTGCATTGCATCCTGGGACTTATCAGTATCTCCACTACGCTCCTCTATGCTGGATTTCTTGTTGCAAATGGAGTGATAAAGAAAACCTAAAAGAGCTAACAGAGAAACCTGACCTTGATCCCTTATGTCTGTTGATTTTTTATTCCCTATTAAACATCATTGAAGTGCATTAGAAAATAGCAATGTTCCCTCTGTGATGTCAGACTGACACACACCCCACTAACTTCTCATATGGAAAACCATAAAAACAACATCAACCAAATCAAATTAGCACCAGAACCACTAAACACATCACAAATATTTCAGTACAAACATATTAAATGTGTTCTGGAGTGGAGCTTTCCTTTAAGCACATGCTTCTAGTCTAGTGTAATACGAGTTTCCACTTATGTGTAAATGAGTCAGTCATTCTTAAAAGGGCTCAAAGGAAGTTTTTTTTTAACAGTAAACATGACATAATTCCAGACCTTATCTAATGACGGCTTAGCGAACAAAAGCACCAGAGGTGCTGGAATTAAAGTCAACAGTAATGGCGTGTGAGTTCCTCAGGGAACGATCAGTGTACATAAGGACCGTAAGGTGACTGATAGATGCCTTTAAACCAAAAGATCAAATCATGATACTATTTTCCAGTAGGGGGGCCATTATTAAAGCACATCAGTACAAAATGAGAAGCTTTGGGCTGCCTATCAGGTTATGAAAGCGCATGGAAACGTAATTTAAATGAGCAAGTAAAAGAGGCTGACAGATGGGGAATCGTTAGTCGGGGGATTGTGCGGTAAATAAGTGCGGCTTTTGCGATCATCACAGCAAACATTTTCACCCACTGAGAACAGAGAGAGAGAGAGAGAGAGAGAGAGAGCAGGAAAAAGAAACGTTTTCCGCCCCGCTGGTGTAATGAATCTCACTCGTTTCCGTTGCATGCTAAGCACCGCGCTGAAATCTGGACGCGTCCCGTGGAAGTGCGGAGAGTCGTCGAGGGAACGCTCTGATATCTTCAGATCTTTGTTTATTATTATTGCATGGTGATGACAGGGAGGATGGGGTGGGGTGTGATTTATGTTCTCTATTACATCCCATACATAATAAAAAAAAAATAATATGCAATATAAAATATACTATATACCTGAGCCTTAAAAAAATAGCCTATATCACCGGATTACATCGAAACGCCACGCAGAATCATCCACTTGATGGACATCAGCTATTTCTTCGACGCAAGGTTGAGACTCGTGTGTTTGGTAAATGGCTCCCCACTGCACCACTTGTTGGTCGTAACAGAACCGTAATACAGGACACGCCTCGTACGTCAACAGGGGCGCTAACATCGCTGACAGATCCTAGCATGCAGAGAGAAAAAAACGGAATTTTACCACGAAAAAAAACCCTTAAGCGTATACATAAGCGTCAGTGGCTTCATGAACACCAAACAGCATAAATATGTAGTTAAATATGTCGTTTTCTGGTTGATTGTGTATCGCTGTCGCAACAGTAAAAATGCTACGCAAATGCTAAACTGTAAATTTCGTCCACTTCATGCATCGGCAGTAACTGTGGAAAACCTTATGTCGCATTTTCACTGCTTCCAACAAAAGACAGACTGAAAGCCAGGGATGCGTTGAAAATGTTCAACTTGAAGGACAGGATGGCGAATCTTCAGTCTTTTTTTTCCACTGAGTCACTCATTCAAAAGTGAACGAATCAGTACCAGTCACTGACTCATTCCCTCTGTTGTGTTGCTGCTGTAAAGCACTCAATTTCCACACTCTGACTTCAGGCTTATCAGAGATTTTAAATAGGTTTAAAAGAATCTGTTTGGGTTTTCAAGACTATTCGTGCGCTGGCTATGAGCCAACCCTGATCTGTGACACTGCGAATCGTTTCAGTCGTAACCGAGACGCCCTCTTTTTTTTTTTTTATTTTAACAGAAACCTTGTATTACAAACTGCATTCCTTGTATTTGAAACTGATATGTAACAGCCAGCGATCAAAAGCAGGGAAGAGAAAAGAGAACGGAAAACTTGTGAAGTGAAAATTGACACCGAAACGTAAACGAGAACTCGATGAAAGTTGATTTCGTTTGTGCTTGAGAGCAGATTGTGCTTCATTCAAGCTTTTGAGAGAAGATCAGGTCATCAAGCTGAATCACAGAACCCTGTGGGCTTTTGTGTTTGTTTGTGTGTGTGTGTGTGTGTGTGTGTGTGTGTGTAAGCACAGAGGAATGAAAATGGCTGTTGTATAAGCATGAGATAAGATTACAATGCAAATTAAACATGACTTTGTGTATGTGTGCGTCTAGAAAATGACAATAATCTGCAGCACTGGCTGTTTCTCTGTAAACTGCAGCGGAAATACCTGTATATCTGCGTGGAAATTACAGCGATCTGCATGTAGATAAGTGGCACTCGGAGATGGATTATGCGAGAGAAGCCACGCTCCACACTGAGGTGTGTGCTTATTCACCCATACTTTAAACTCAGCCTTTGTTTGCTTTGAGAGTTCTTTTGCTTCCTTGTTTCTGTGGATCAATTTCCATCATTTCAACCCACTAAAATGTGTCTAGTCCTCTGTACATGCCAACAACACTAAATAATAAATTAGCACGCCTTGAGCAAAACAGAGTTTACACCTTACTATAACTGATTATTTTTAATACGTACTGTTTTATGTATTTCGCCTCTGGAGAGCCCTGAGAAATACTAAGCACTACTTTTGGAAAGTGAGTTCTCAAATAAAAATTCAAGCTTAAGAGAGGCCATTAGTTCCTCATGAATATACACCAGTTATAGAAGCATTTAAACAAGCGTCTGCCAAGTAAATAAATATGTAAGTGTTTATCTTAATTTTTATTAAAAGAGCCAGAGTACAGTCCAACCACAGAGCAGCTTCACAGCGAAAAAACACTTCTGGAGCATTCTACGAGAAATCAGAATTGTCAGATTGGATTTTAAAATAGTCTGAAAGTACAAAGTACAAACATTTGGGTTACATTTAGAGTTAAATCCAGAAGTTACGTTGATATTCACACAGAGAAAGTTAGGCGTATTCAGAGTTGGGTTACGCACATGCCTAAGTTGATATTCAGGTTAAAAATTGAAATCTGAAACATTTGTTTTGTATCAAGTGCCAATAGGTGCTCGTACGCACAACTTAATGAAGCTAAAATCAAGATGATAAATCAAGGTCATGAAATCATACTGTGTGCACTGGACGATTTTAATTTGCTATTGCTAACAAAGCAAGTTTTTGTTCATTTGATGCGCTCTCCTGTAAAGAAAACGTCCACGATTTGAAGGATAAGCTGACCAAGCGCTCACCTGCTGCATGTTCTGAGAAACTTTAAGTTCATTCATCATTTTATCCATTAAAAAAATCTGGTGCCGTTCTGGGGATTTGAACCCACAACTTTCTGACCACAACTACAAAAGGTTAACTCCCAGTCTGTAGACAAAAATGGATTCCCTATAGCCTTAGAGGGTGAATTTCTAGAGCACTGAAGGGTTGTATGGTGTCTCCCTGTATGGGGTCCTTTAGAATTTTAGGTAGAACCCTTTAAAGGTTCTATGTCGAATCTGACAACAAGAGGTTTTCTAAACCGTTAGGGGAAAATAATTAATTCTAGGGAACTAAAGTGCTCTTCGGTGTGTGTCTCTTGGGAGACCCTTAAAGGTTCTATGTAGAACCTTACAACAGAGTTCACCCAAACCCTCACTACAAAAAAAGGTTCTATGTTGAATTCAACAATAAAAAGTTTCCCTACATTATATAAAAAGGTTAAACTCTTAAAGGTTCTGTGTTGAACCCAACAACAAAAGGTTTCCTTACTCTATTAGGGGGGATTTTATTCTAGAGCCCTAAAGCTTTTTTCATTTTTATGTAGAACCCTACAGTAAAAGTTTTCCCTACACTCTCTACAAAAAAGTAGTTAAATCAAGAACCTTAAAGCACTCTTTGCAGTGTTCTTCTGAGGGTTCCCTTAAGGGTTCTATGTTAAACCCCCCCCCCCAAAAAAAAAGGGTCTCCTAGGGTCTTGGGGGGAAATTCTTTCTACAGGTCCTTCAGTGTTTTATGTAGAACCCTACCATGGAGTTTAGGGTAAAAATAAGCAGTTAAAATCCAGAAGCCTAAAGGATTCTTTGGTGTGTGTCTCTGGGCAGACTCTTAAAGGTGCCATGTTATACCAAGCACCAAAGTGTTTCCTACACAATTCATTCTAGAGCCTTACAGCGTTCTCCAGTGTGTTTCACTGGGGGAACCCTACAAATAGTTTCTTTACACTCTCTACAAAAAAGTGGTTGAATCCAGAACCCAAAAGAATTCCTTAAAGAAAACCTTAAGGGTTTTATGAAGAACCCCACAACCAAAGATTTCCATATGAAGTGCTTGAATCCAAAACCCTAAAGGATTCTTCACATTTGGAGGAATTGTTCGTTGGATAATTAAGGGTTCTTAGCTTCTATTAAAATAGTTCTACTTTTATCCCTTTCTGGAACCACTCTGCTGCATCATTCTACATAGACCCTTAATGGTTCTTTGTTAAAACCCAACAACAAAGGGTTTCCCACACTTTTATTCAGTGTGCCCTTCTGGGGAGAACCTTGAAGGTTTAACTGCATAACTAGTTCACCTGATGTTAGCTAGACTGCTAACAAACTTGCTGCGTAACGTCAGATGGCTACCGCTAGTCCGGTACTGTTGCTGTTAGCTGGGTAGCGTTAGCGCAAAAACACGGTGTTCCTCGAGGGTACTTTGAATAGTTAACAGTTCTAGCCTTAAAAATGCAGTTCTATTTAGACCTTTTTTCAGAAAAGAACCCCCTCTGTGGTAGTGAACGTTTTGTGTGTGTGTGTGTGTGTGTGTGTGTGTGTGTGTGTGATCTCGTTCTGTTTCAGAAATCTCATGGCACTCATGAACAGCGAATGTGTCGTGAGTGAATAATGCTTCAGTGGAATTAGGTAAGTGAAAAGATAATTAATTTTACTAATTGATGAGTCATTTAGCATTCTCTTATTATTAAGTACTGCCCTCAGGTGGAAGAATCAATTACTACAAATTTAGTTTAGAGCCTGACACATGATGAGGAGCCAAAGTGTGTGTTTGGAGCTGAAGGATGAGGTAGTGTACGCCAAGCTCCTGCAGTCTGACACTCAGACTCCAACAGAATTTAGATGCAGAGTTAAAAAAACTATTTTACGACTCGGGCTCAGTACAAAGACGGCGCAGTAGGGTGCGATATATATATATATATACGTATCAGAGTGAGAATCAAACTTTGAAAATAATAAGGAATAAAAAACACTTAAGGGTGTGCTGTTATAGGAAAAGAATCAATGACAGGGAGGTGTGATATGACCTGACATGACACAAACTTTTTACTTCTCCTCCTCAAACTCCACTACATTTGCCAGACATTTCATTGTATTAAAGAATGACGTGTTGTACTTTTTATCCATTTATAGTTACATTCACATACATTGTTGTGGATCGCCCACGAAACATCACTCTATTTACGCTATTTACGCAAACTCCTCTGTCCCGAAGGTGTCGGAAATGTTCCAGCTTTACCTCTGAGTGTTACAAAGCGCTGACACTGGAGACTCCTTCTATAAACGTTGAATAAACATCTCCTTACAGAAAACTGCACCATATCAAAGATTACTTGCATCCTTTAGCTCTGTTTACGTTGAGCATGCGCCGTCCAAGTCCCTGTTGCTATGGAAACGGGACCATGTTAAAATGAACGCAGTGAGCGATTTGCAGCTGCACTACTGTCAGAGCCGCTGTTATAGAAAATGAATCAGCAAAACGTGTCAAACGTTCAGCGAACATTCAGTTTATGACAAGCAGCAGCCACATAACTGTAGTTTGCTAACATGACAACGTAAAAGTATCGTAAAAAAAAAAGTATCGTAAAACCCACTTCCATAACAGCATTCAATTCTCTTAGAGTTTTACATTATTCAGTTTTGTATCAGATGTCAAACATCCCAGAGAACTTTATCCCCAGAGCTCCACTCTGACATAAAACCACACTACACCTGCTAAAAAAAAAAACTTTTTCGAAACTTTTTGGAGAAGCGACTCTGATCACCTCAGATCATCAGAACACAGCTTTAGCAC
>CM074936.1:1384653-1412777 GCA_037576815.1 Pangasius larnaudii | reverse complement strand
TGTCATATTTTCAGAATTTCTGTGGTGTTTTGATTTTGTCGCTCTGTTTTCTAATCTGCTGAGCCGTTCCCAAATTTCCTGTGGGGTTCTGAATTTGCTGTCACGTTGTGTTATTTTGTTGTTGTTGTTGTTGTTGTTGCTTTTGCTGTCATGGTTTTGTTGATGCACTTGTGAATTTTCTGTGGGGTTCTGAATTTGCTGTCATGTTTTTGGTTTTATTGTTGCGTTTTCTGATTCGTTGATGTGATTCCGTATTCCGTGCGGGTTTCGGAATTTTCTGTTGTGTTTTCATGGTTTGGATTTTGTTGTTGTGTTTAAGAATTTGCTCTTGTGTTTTTGGTTTTGTTGTTGCGCTTCGTAATTTACAGATGCCTTTCCGCATTCCCTTTGGGGATCCGAATTTGCCTTCATGTTTTGCCGTCATGTTTTTGTTGCGTTGTCTGATTCGCTGTCTTGTTTTCGTGGTTTTGCTTTTCATGGTGTTGTTGCGTTGTCTGATTCGCTGTTGCGTTTGTACTTTCGTGGATATGTTTTTTTTTCCACTTACAGGCCACCGTGAAACATGCCTTACAAACTCTAGCATAATTTACACTCCAGTTTACCCAGTGTATTGATTTCCTTTGACATTTTACGACCTTCACGTTTGAGTTTACAATCTGCACTCGCAATCATAAACATACAAACAATAGGAGGGCTAAACACATTGGTTCACCTCTGCAGTTTTTGATGAAGGTCTTTTATACGAATCATTGCTATTGCCAAAATCTGCTTTCTTCCATCCAACTGGCAGAGCTTTTTCACTATACGCAACCTGATGAGCAGATTTGAGAGCGTCCAAAAGCACCCGAGGCAATGATGCTCGCCTGCTGAGGATGTACAACACCAAACTGGTGGTTGAGACACCTGAGCCAGGGGCACTATGACCCACTTCTGATAACAGATGATATTTCACCACCATTTACACCAGCGTTTGAGCTATGATCTTTGGGAGAGAGCAATTGCCGGAATCTAGAGCCGTCCGTGGGCAGGAGTCCAAGAAAGCATCGTTGTCCTGCTGCGTGTGTGGGAAGGCATTCCTTTCCCCCTGTTGATCAGAACAACACTCGAATTGATGTAGTTGTTAATGTCTTTGAGGAAGCACGTTAACATAATTATACCACAGCGCTGTTGAGTTCTGGATTCTGATTGGTCAGAAGGTGTTGATTCATTTTCTATAACAGCAGCACTGACAGTAGCGCAGCTGAAACTTCACGGGTTTATATTAATGCGCTTGTTCTAATACATTATCGTTTCTATAGTAACAGCTCATTAACTGGGACTTGTACGCTTGGATAAAAAAAAACGTGCAATCTTTGATACGGTGAAGTTTTCTGTTTATGGAAGGAGTCTCCAGTATCAGCCCTTAGCACAGTAACCTGACAAACAGCAATTTTGTTTGTTTTATCAATTTAAAGAGAAAGAAAATGAGAGGCTGGTGAGGGGAATTAACTTGTTTTGCAGACATTCCACAATATTAAGTGTATCTATAAACAGATAAAAAGTACCATGTATCATTCCTCAATGTACAAAATGTAATCGGGGATGGATTTCTGTGGTATTCGAGGAATAAAACACTTCAGGATGTGCTGTTATAAGAAAATAATCATCTCTGGGATTGTAAGAGTAACTCTGCTTTATCACAGCACCCTGTCGTTGATTATTTTCCTATAACAGCCACCTCCACAGCTGGTAGCTTTATTACCTTAGTATGAAGATAACAGTCATAAAAAAAAAAACATTGGACTGACAACTAGCAAATGTGGTAACTATAGAGCTCTTTATACGTTCTCTATATGTGTGGCTTCACCAAATTTTAGTTGTTGAAAATCCCAGTAAGATTTTTTAAAAGTGTTAAAATATGATTTTTTTTCTCATTCTCATGAAAATGTGCCAATAATTTTGGACTGTAATTTCCTTGAGTTTCTTTATATTGAAAAATAAATTGGTTAATGTCGCAGCTGCACAACAGAAGTCGTCATATTCAGTGTTTAACTGCAAATGTTGCATGGCTTGTATTTGCATACGGGAACACGATTGGCTCTTATATGTTATGATGTAATAACAGATTTCACTCATGTTTTTTTTCCAAGGAATCAGTTATTTCTCTTTCTTCACTCTAATGATTCAGTTCATTTAAAGATTTGCACTAAAATGAATTAAACGCGATCACTGAAAATGATCGATTTTGTCAAGTTTAAGGTCATTCTGAGGCTCAGGGCTTGAGTGAACACCTGAAGACAAGTAACGCATCAAACTAATTGCATCAAGAAGCGCAAAAAGAATTTTTATCCAATCTTTATTTCTGATACACGAGCACCATCCAGTTCTGAAGCGGGTTCTGTCGTGAGTGTTCTCATGATAAGCGACAGAAGCGTAAAAAGTTCCCATAAGAGCATCGTTTTTTTTTTTCTCTCTCTTTCTCTTTTTATTCGCAACTTCTTTTATTTTCCCAGAAGCTTCTGTGCTGCTGCTGCTCAGGAGCGCTAATTGCCAGTAGAAGACGGCTTTAGAAGAGCGAGAGTGATGGAAGCAGCATGCATAATTCAGCCAGAGATGGAGATGGAGTTGGAGATATGAAGAACGATTGCAGTTAACAGAAGTGTGTGCGAGTGTTAATGTGTGTGTGTGTGTGTGTGTGTGTGTGTGTGTGTGTGTGGTCTAAAAAAAAAGTACGGCAGCGTCTGAGGGAAAAAAAAAAAAAGATGGCATAATGAATTTGGTGCGGGCGGCGCCGCTGGGGCGAGATTATTAGCGTAGTTGACTGGAAGATGACGGCTGCAGAAAGACACACATGCATTTTTTTTTTTCTTTCACCGCAGACATTTGATTAGCCGCCTGAGACCCCGAGGGCTCGAGAAAGAAAACTCCTCGACAGGAGAGAAAAAAAGGTCAGCGCAGCCTCCTCGTTTAGAAGCCTCCCGCCATGCAGAGGAGCTGAACAGGAAATGGCTGAGTGTATACCGCACGACGCCTACATGAGTTCCTGCTAATTGGCTCGGCAGTCATTCGTGTGAAAGTGTGAGCCAGTGTGTCCACTGGTGCTGAAGGATATAATCGCTACAAATCCATTCTTCATTCTTGAAACATTCCAGATCTTGGAAAAAATTCGGCGTGTTTTTCTCTTTTTTTTTGATTCATTGTGACTGCAAATAGTGTAAGCGCTAGGAGTCCCTGCTCCAGGATTAGCGCAGGGTTTAAAAATCAAGCGCGTGGGAATGTTATGTGTTTATGGGAGACTTTTTGCTAAAGAATGAACGCCTGACCTTTTCGTTCGCAGGAAAATCCTTGACTTTAGAACGGGAGGTTAAATTCAAAGATATCGGATTTCTGAAATATATAGCAAGTGTCCAAGTTAATGTAGTTTACTACTTTACTGTTTTACCAACAGTTTACTGTTATCACCCAGAAGTTGATTATTTTCCTAGAACAGCGTGTCCCAAAGTGTTTTATTCCTCTCACACCACAGCGATTGGCCAAATTTTTATTGATTAAACAATGACATCGTTTTTATCCATTTATAGTTACTATTATCCACGAAACAAGTTAGCTCCCGTTCTTGCTTACGTCACAGCAGCTATAAACAGTCGTTCCGTCACCAGCCTCTCTTTTTTCTCTTTACTGAAGTTAATTAGAAAAAAAAAAAAAACTTAACAACTTAACGTAAAACGCAATGCGAAAAAACTCCTCCGTTCCAGTTTAACTCTGACCGTTACAACGAGCTGACACTGGAGACTCCTTCCATAAACGTTAAATAAACATCTCATTACAGAAAACTTCACCATATCAACAATTACACGTTTTTTTTTTAACTGTTTATACAAATCGCGGAGCGTCCAGCGTACGATTCCCTGTGAACGGACTGAAACGATGGCGTATGTGAACAAGTGTGTTCCAGAAAATTAATCAACCCCTTCTGACCAATCACAATGCAGAATTCAGCAGCGCTGTGCTTTAATAGTTAATCATTTCTTTTTACGCTTTACACAGAACAGTCATGGATCGATAACGTGAACGTAGTAGAAAGGTGAGAAAAAACAACACATCAGATAACAATTAAATGTGTATCGCATTGCTGAAGGACTTGAAGTAAGAAAAATACGCTTTTTCTTTTTTAAAAAAAACATTTCATGCGTGAAGCGGGACTCAATACCTCTGACATACGCACGTTTTTAATGATCGATCAGACAAGTGTGAAATCCATTCTGCTGAGCGCACACACACGTCAAAAATGCGTTATTGTGACTTTAACATGACACAAAAACCAACAGAGCACAGAAACGAAGTGACATTGAAGCTAAATGATATTGTTAATCGTTCGAAAGCTGCTGTCAGAGTTAATAATTTAAAAAAAACATTAATAAAAACGCACCGTTACTTCACGAAAACTTTATTTATCTGCATCAGGTAATAAATAAAAGCAGCACCGAGTGTTACGGTTGTGTGTGTGACTCGCCGCCATTGCTCAAGCTTTCCGTTTTGTACGAGCGTGCTGTCTAACAGGGTTCTCTTTCTAAAATTAGAACCTTCAGGTCTAAACGTGAAACCCTCTACACACCCTCTACCCGACTGCACAGAACGCTCAAAGTTCTTCCCTGAAGTACAGTCCGGATAAACCTTTTGGGTTCTAGATTTAACCTGTTTTTGTAAGAGCGCACAATTAAACAGTTTCTAAAGAAGTTCTACTGGAAACCTTTTCTGAAAGGGAAATCGTCTATGGCACAGTTCTGCGTAGAACCCTTAATGGTTCCCCAGAATAACCAACCAAAAACCTCCCCAGGGTCCTAAATTTAACCGTTTTATTCATTATACTAAGATAAGCACTAACATTTTGCACTAAATGAAAATGGCATTTTTATGTTGTTGTACACTTTATGAATACTTTAAGTTCCATCAAACTTCCAAAAACTTTGAGGTTCTATGAAGATTCCTACAACAAAGTGTTTTCCCAATCCGAAAGAGGCCCAATTAGAACCGCTTGGTTGAATCTTAGGGTGTTGAACCCGGTGCGTTTTCTCCCTTGGTTCGGTTCGTTTAGACGTATATGAACACAACAATTGTACTCGGATCCACATCAATACAATCGGTCCGAACTCTGGAGCGGTTCGCTTGTAGTGAGAAAGCAGTCCGACCCAGTGGACCAACGAACCAACCTGTATAGCAATGCATGATGGGAACCGCATTACGTAAATGAATTGCGATTTAACTTTGAACAAAGACGAGGTAAAATGTCTCACTGAAATTTCCTGTGATGAACAAACATCGATTCTCACTCGACCTGATAAACTATAATAACTACGTCTAAAAAGAAAGCCACAATGAGCTCGCGGAGCTGCTGTCTATCCATCTTGATGGATGATCACTATGTGTGGAAGCCCGGAACATAAACAAGCGCATTCTGACCAATGAGAGGACAGTTTACTCACTCATGTGATTTGCATAAACACATTTCGGTACGCTTTGAAAGGTTGCCTTGTGAAAGCGAACCGAGCCAAAGAGAAAATGTAACACTGCAACAGTTTAAGTCCCCGTTTCGGAACAAAGCGCAGATCTACAGGTCTGAAAAAAACCCCAGGAGGCCTTAATTATCCAGTGGGCCTTTAAAGAACCATTTTTTTTTCTAAGAGCATTTGTATTAACTGGGTAAGTGTGTGGTACAGACTCATTATTTTCTCCTTAATCCCTAGAACCTGTCACTATATTGCTATTTGGTTCTTCAGGGGCTGTTTGAGGGTTCATTGGATAATTAAGGGTCTTAGCATCTGAAAAGGGTTCTACTTGGGTACCTTTTTCTGATACAGAAACATCTACTGTTGTAGGGTTCTGCATAGAGTTTTTAATTGGTTCTCCCAGAGGGACAACTGAGGAACCCTTAAGTGTAGAGAAATCCGGAAATGAGAGACCGTGCTGAATAATTCTTTTAATCAGAAATCTCAGTTCTGAATCTGAACTTTGAAACTTTGCACAAAAAGTTTGTACATTTATGGCAGAGTTTGAAAGAAAACGTGTTTCAGCCAAGGCATCAGGTTCTGCCCTTTAGGGTTAACGAGCAGAACCCAATATTTGATTAATGAGTCAAATCTGTGTCATCTTTACTCTTTTCACTCGAGTGAGTCGTGTGTGCATGATTTTGCTTGAGAAAAATATCATCTAGCAAAATGATATGAGTTTTTCATAATTGATGAGATAAATTATTGATTGTGCTCTCAGAGTTTTGGTTAATGTGGTTGATTTTCTCAAAATAAATCAGACTGTATTCTCATCTCCTCGACTTCTCGTGATCTCGGATTCATTTCGTCTCGACTTTGTGCTTGGTTTCATGCTTAAATTTTAAACAGGATTAAAACAAAAAAATGATGATAATGTGTGCGTTTTTTTTTTTTTATGAATTCGATAACCACAGCTCTGACAGTAGTCGCAGGTTTATATTAGTGCACTCATTCTAATACGTTACCGTTTCTATAGCAACAGCTCATTCAGAGGGACTCGTACAGCGGACGTTCTGCATAAACGGATTTTAAAAATCGTTGACGTTTTCTGTAAGGCGACTTTTTTTTTTTTTTTTAACGTTTCTGGAAGGAGTCTCCAGTGTCAGTGCTTTGTAACAGACAGAGCTGAAGCTGTAACTCCAGGACAGAGGAGATAACACTTCGTGGTTTCTCTGTATTAACTAAACTATTAACTAAATCATGCTTTTTTTTTTATCCATTTACAGTCACGAATGGATTACATTTCCTTACATTCCTCAGGCTTTTCCCACTTTTCCAGTCGAACTCAGACAAAACCAGCAGGCTGTGTGGCTCTTTCGTGATCTCCTGCTTGCTCATTTTAAGGCTTGCTAATTACTGCTGTAATGTTTTAGGGCTGGAGGAAGTAAAGCTCACACTTCCTCTTTCATCCTTTAGCCATTGCGATGTTCCCCCACATCGTCCGACTCGCTGTCACCTGACAGACGTGTGTATTTTTAGATCTCTGCCTCAGGAACGGTGTTTTACTCTCACAGGAGTTTACACAGCGGCTGTAAGACTGCAGGTGTCTGAGGGAACACGTCTCATTACATGTGAAATATCCTCATCTTGGTGTCCAGGTTGTGTGTGTGTGTATGTGTGTGTATGTGTGTGTGTAGACGTGTGATGTGGCTAATTGGCTGGCTCTCTGTCTCCAAGCAATTTGTGAAGCACAATAAGAAGGGGAAAAAAAAAACAACTGGCTCAAGTCAATATGGTGTCAGAGAAGCTACATGTGTGTGTGTGTGTGTGTGTGTGTGTGTGTGTGTGTGTGTGGTTAATGCACAAGGTATAATTGGCGTCGATCCCAGAATGTTTGCCAATATTCCGTACAAAGCTTTCTCGGAGCAGCGTTGCTGACATGTCATCATCTCTCACCTGGAACCTGAATGATAAAAGAAAAGAGGAAATTCGGGTTGGTTTGGAGATTCAGAGGAGAAATCACGATTTGTTTGTGCTGCATGCTGAGATTTATTTTTCTTTTAGATCAACAGAAAGAATCAACAAGCAGAGCCTTTAGTTATTTAGTAGCTATTTTTTTATTTACAATATAATCCAGCACAGATATGAGTAATTAAGGGATAAGGTGTACCTTGAGGATTTGAGAATGTTCGTAGTCCTTGGATTCGACCTACGACCTTCACAACTGCAGACATCAGTTACGCACACTTAGCGAGAAATTAATACTGAATTTCCACACACCGGTATTCAGATAGCAGACGAAACTACAGGTTTGAGCACTACTCAGGAATTACAGGAGAGTTACGCATACAGGGTGGAGTTTAAAGGCAAGGGCTTGTGTTTAAAGCCAGTGGTCTAGACGCTGTTGAAAACCCCTGCTTTCTACTCAAGAAAAATCTGGCAACCTCAGAAGCAACATGCTGATGATACAAGCAGCTCAGAAAGTCAACTTAAACAGCTGCGTAACCCGACTCTGAATACGCCTAACTTTCCCCGTATATTACTGCTATTGATGTAACTTTTCTAGTGTATCTGACTCTGAATATGGCCTAACGTGCGTGCTCAGAAGAGACGGAAGCTAGCCCTCCACGTCAAGGCAGACCAGTGTCACGGTTTGGCGGCCTGGAAGCATAATTCCTTACATTGAAAAATAGTAGCTAACGAAACGTAATAAGGTATGGCGAGTTAGTTAGCTAGTTAAGTGTATTAATACAGACGCGAACAAGTGCATATACTGTAAATCCCTGCTATGAGGGTGACATCAGAACAAGTGTCTGATGTAGCACATCATGTTTGCTCCCTTGACAAAAAGTCTGCCAGCTGTCATGAGCTGTGGTGTTTTCTCTTCGCATCGCACATAATAGATCTTATTCGAGTCTGGCTAGCGTTGTCATTTCCTCTAACAGTGAGGTGAGTGCGTGGTGCTAGCAGGAGAGTTGTATGACGGCTTTGCGCTGGACCTTCTGCCAGTGTTTTGTCCGTTTCTGAACAGATCGTCTGTCACTCGTTTCCGCTAAGTACTCCAACGCTAACGTGTGCAGTGCAGCAGGCAGTGGGATTTATAACGAATAGTGTTTAAACATACTGTAGCTACACACCAGTTGAAAACTTATTTTGCAAAAGTCAGTAGCGGCGAGTAGAGTTTCCTCTTGTTTCTGGTTGATCAAAAGAGGCACAAAAAACCCTCTAGCCTACTGAACACATTTGTCTGAAGGTAACTATACGAATAAAAAAAGCTAATAACTCAGACACTAAATCTACTTGTCCCAGGCGCCAAAGCGGTTAAGTCGCTTTTTTCTGTCGCAGAAATTAAAGCTCTTGAGGAAACAGTCATGAGCGAACAAAATGAACAGCGAAATGCTCTCCACAGCCGAACTCACCCTGCTTACTTCAATTTTTCATGATTGCAATTCACTCTCTGCCAATTATGATATCGCTTTTGATACCTGGATCGAATTACCTCGCTCTGTACGAGTTTACAGAATGATTTTCCAGGTGGGAAGAGACAGGAAAGAATGCATCATCTGTAGAGTATTTAAAATAGAACTGGTCTGTTGCTCTGCGTTTTACTGCGCCATTCATCACTCTTTTAAAGAGAAGAGATTCAGGACAGTGCTGCGCGGTGTAGCTGAGACTTCTCTGAGGTAATATCCAGCCAGCTGCTCTGTAAGAATATTAACTACATCCATAAATAATGGCAAGATGCTAAATGCATGGTTTTGTTCCTGAACAGTGGAGAAAAACAATATTACAGAGCTCCAAACTTGTGTATGCATGTAGCAGGTTTGGCTTCGAAAACTCAGCCGCGACCTCGTTACATTCCGTGATTAACACACCCTCTTCAACTTTCCATGGTTTGCTCCATCGAAATCCCAGACGCCATCGTAAACGCCGTTCCCATAACCGTACTGGCTTGCTAATTGATCAGGAGCAGGACTTCTTTTAGTTGAATTGCCGCAAATTGAAATTGTAAAATTCTACTTTAAATTTCAAGTCAAATGCAGATTCAAATGTTCAGATTCAGCTGCGTCCTGAGATTTAGGAAAAGCGACGGATTCACCTGCCACCATTTCAGCTAATGAGCCAGTAGCTCAGAGTAGTGTTAGCGTTTTGAGACTCTGAATATGAATATAAATTTCAATTTGAAACCTTGCACACCAATTCCACAAAGCCATGGAGTCTGCACACAGTTTCAATTTGATGTACAGTAATTCAAATAATTCATGAAATATTCAGATCTGGACATTTTCAAAATCAAAGTGTAATGGCACATTTCTCCAGATACAACGACAAAAAATGAAACTGAAACAACTAAACAACTATTTTATAAACATAGCAATCCTTCTGCTAGCTAGTACCGCTTGTGCTGAACGTGGCCAGTCATGTGACGCAACTGTCACGCACATCCGAGTCGTACGAGGAAGTCGACAAAACAAGGGCCTTATAGGAAAAGAAACCAACAGGGTTGAATTTTGTCATTTTGATATTTCTATATTTCCCTAATCCCGATTATAATCCTGAGTCACGAGAGTCAGGAGGATGGTCCGAGGCCACGCTGTCTTTGATTTCGGCGCATGAATTGCTAGCTAAGGCTATCTTCACATTGCTAGTGCCACCTTCCTTACACTTGTTTCCGTTCATTACATACGGAATAAAACATGACGTGACATGCTGTTACGGGAAAAACTACACCACTCTTACCATCCTGCGGTGGATTATGTTCCTTCTATTCCACTGAGAGTTGCCATTTTTTATTTATTAAAGAACAACACATCATAGGTAGCTCCTCCTCTTGATATTTTCACAGAGCAAAGTTTGCAGTCTGCTTTGCTTTGATCATTAAGCATGAAACAGGTCTGGTATCTGTTTCGATGCATCTGGTGTCCTGTTTGAAATGCTGCACGGGTCGGCTGTTGAATTATCCTGCGCTAGATCTTTTTTTTTTTTTTTATTAATATTAGCGCTGTTAGCATTTCTTGATTGAGATTTCTTTTTGATGTGGATACAATATAGCTGTTTGTTTTTGTTTTTTTTTCCTCCAGTGAATCTCTGATCCTTTGCTATTCGTTAATTATGATTTCTTGTGAATTTCTCACTGTGTGTATGTGTGCGTGTGCGCGTGCATGTGTGTGTGTGTGTGTGTGTGTGTGTGTGTGAACCATTCGCAATGAGCTTTATGTATGTATGTAATCACCTTGACCATCTGTACGTTAGTCCCTGCAGAATGACAACCAGACCCCGCTCGTTGTACCATGCTAATTTGAGCGGGAGAGAAATTCCACTTATTCGATTTCTATGCTAATCCAATCCCAAAAGAGAGTCGACGCCCACCGTGTATATACCACACCTTAATGTCCGCTAGCTGTGTTATTACTCCTTTGGCACATGCTAAGCATTTTTTTTTTTGCATTTGTTTGTATTGCAAATATCACAAGGTCACTGTGTAGCATCACGGCAATATTAGATTACTGGTGTAAATGAAATGGTGTGACCTTGACTCCAGATGGTCTGTGAACGCTGCTATAATTATTGCATTTAGGAACTGTTGTATATCTATAAAATTTAATACAAGGTGAATGTCAGATAAAGGTGAGCGTGGAAACTTTTCTCGGAGCTTTTCTGTTTTGTGTTAGCCTGAAATCCCATTTCTTTCCATCCTCAAATGCAATTACAGCAGCATCACTTTCATTTTCCCCCTGTGGCTAATATTTGTGTCCTTCAGACGTCGGTCAAAAGGTCTGATCAAGACATCAAGACATCGCTTAGCCTTGAATCGCTTTTAAAAAATAAAAAAATAAAAAAAATAAACTACTCCGTGCAAATCCCATTGATTGAGTTCAATCTGTCAGGCGCTCTATTTCTTCAAACATGAAGTGCTTTATTGCTTGGACTGACGCACATACGCTGCGTGGAAGCAACAACAGGTCACATTGAGGAGAGACAAAAGAAACAGACGACAGGAAATAAGAGCCACCCTGCCACAAACAATAAACAATACAAGCGCTGGAAAAGTCAGTACTGTCACTGTATTGTGGTCGATAAAGTCAATGTCACAGCAGAAAATTAATAAATTAACCTCCAGGAGAGAACCTGAAGCATCTCGACACACAAGACCTGTCCTTCGGGAGCTTTTCCTCAAAACGACTCCATTGCAGAGAAAAGAAAAGGGAGGAAAAAAAAAAAAATAAAATAAGTTTCCCGACGTGGCACGACTGCGGAACGTGTCGAGATAAAACTGCATTCTATTCAAGGCCTTTTTTTTTATTTTATTTTTTTTTTTATTAACAACTAGCTTTCCTCATGAATCGTTTCATTATAAGAGTATGGATTCTAAATGTACATTCGTTTTCTCTCTCACCGCCAAGCAGGGTTAATTAACTAACAGTAGATGGTTCATTTGAATCTTTGATCGTGCAGGTTTTTATTTACGCGCTCATTCTAATATGCTGGACTTGTACAGCAGACACTCCACGTAAAAAAAAAATAAATAAAACTGTTCATGTGGTGAAGTTTTCTGTAAGGAGACTTTTATTGAACATTTATGGAAGGAGTCTCCAGTGTCCGTGGTGAAAGTTAAAAAAGTGTAAAATCCCTCGTAAGTGCATCATAACATCACGGATGTAGTCGTAAGTCATTTGGCATTTCAGAGAAAGTATTAACAAAAATGCAATATTTATTTTAAAAATCACTGGAATTGATAGAACTGTGGTATAAGAGGAATAAATGAATAACAATATCTCGAGAGATGCGAGACCTGTCCTTCGGGCACATTTTGTCAAAATAACTCCATTGCAGAAAAACAAAAAGGAAAATAAAAAAAAGCTTCCGAATGTGTCGCGACTGTCGATGGTGCTTGATAGCGAGCGCTCCCCCGGATCCCGAGCGTGGCGGGATAAAGCTGCGTTCAGCTCAGGGCTTTTTCACTCCACACGCATCTCTCGAGGGAAAACACAGCGTGGGACACGGCTGGTGGGATTTCTCTGTGCAGTATCTGAAATTCTGATAAGGCCACGAAAAACAAACTTTCTTAACAAATAGTTAGAGGGCCAAGCTGTTCTCAATCCTCCGTCCTTTCATCCGCTCGTAATATTTTCAAGCTGTTACAGTTTCCCCCACTGAGATTCTTCTTGGAATCCTGTTTTGGCAACAGATCAAGAAAAAAACATCTATTTTACATTCACGAGTTCACAACAGCGGCTTCTCGTTGGGTTCGGAAGACGAGTGTCAATCAGATACGACACGTCTCTGGGCATCTATAGGACAGCTCTTATTATTATTATTATTATTATTATGATTATTATTAGTCTTAATCAAGTCTCTACACTCATGTACAGTTTGCATTAAATATTAGCGTAATCCTTTAAGATTATTACTCGTCACACTTTACAAGATCGCAATAAAATCTTCACCGAATTCTATAACAGACTGCGGTAGTGTGTGATAGTGTGTGTTCTCCACGTCAGATTGTACGGTGAAGATCCTCTAACGATAGACCTGTGATTAAAGAAAATGAGTTTGTTTTGCTCACCTCATAAATTAGCGTGACAGTCCAGAAAACAGGCCTGCATAAACAAAAACATCCTAACAAGGAGATTTTTTCCTCTTCGTTAGCACGTTTCGTTCGTCCTGCGTTCACAAGTGCGAACGTGACCGGTGACTGTTTTATTTTCTACGTACGTGCACAAGCAATGTTTACATTTTTCACGTTAAAGCGACAAATCCAAATGACTGGCTTGATTCCTCGGACCAATCCTACTGCAAGTGTGGTCTGACGTTTCTTCAGTTCCCCGCTCACAACTAGGTTCCGTTTACTGTTTGGCGTACAAAACAAAATGTAAGAAAAACGTATAACCGTGGTTTCATCTTGTCCTGTCCTGAACGACCTCTCGTTACATGTGTACGGAGATGTTACAAAGAAAAATAAAGCTCGGGTGGGAGTAGCAGAGATTGTTGTTCCCTCAGGTGAGTGTACGTAGCTAGAACACGTAGTTAGCTTGCTTTGCAAACAATCCGACAACAGAGCTAGTCCAAAGCAAAGCTTGTAATATTTCAATTCAAAAAACAACTGATTTTTCCACTCTGGTTAGTGCAGCATTTAATTTGCATTTAACTAGTTAGCTTTAGTAGCTATGTGTAGCTACTACCACTTCTCACTGGAACGATGGACAGGCCACGCCCACAGGAGACAAACCTCAAGTGATACAAGTGACTTGTCTCTCGCTATTGTGAGCGTAAGGTCATGTTTCGCCTTCACTACTAACGCATCGGTAGCTGTCCTGAGAGTTTGCCGTCCTCCTGCTGGCGGGTTTTAGACGAGTGTTCTGGCACTCGTTCTAATTAAAAACTCTGTCGTCAGCCATCTTTGATCGCGATGGCAATAAACTGGCTGCAGATAATGACAGCACGTCACAGTATGCACTCTCGTCACCAAAGAATTGTTTTATGCCAGCAGCGTCATGCAGAAAAGCTGATTTTATACACAGTAGCTCGAAATATTGAAGTAGGGGGAAAAAGTCTGCAAGTTAATGATTTACACACACAAGTTTCACACACAAGTGTTCGCCCTCGTTAATAAAATCCATTTCAGTTCAAGGTTGTTTCACTACAAAATGTGGAAAAGGGGGTGAATACTTTAGCAGGGCTCTGCGTCTTAAAGAATTTAGCTGTTTTTATGGTTACACAGGACTGAAAACAAACAATTTCCGACGTGCAGTGTTTCTTTAAGAGTCATCACGGTGCAAACCTCAGCCCCAATTAAACATAACGAGAAAATAAACAGAGGCGCTTGCATTGGTATTTGAATGCATTAAGTATCCGGAAAGCTCTCGCTCGATGCTCAGGAGGACCTAATCACACACTTACAGCGCCGAGGTTACTAAGCAACCAATGGAAGAAAACAATCCGCCGCCCATGGCATTTCTACATGGCATTAATGTTGGCTCGGACTTAGACGTGTTTTGAATGTGAAGTCGACAGCCAGCTACAGAGGTTGTGGTGTTTTTTTTTTCCTCTCTTTACTTGAAATGCATTGTGAATTGCAGCTCATATTTTAAGCAAATTAGGTATTCATTAGGAACAAATGGAAATTAATGGAATATCTCTATTTATTCGTTTCGAAAGTCGTTGCCCTGGGGTATCTGTTAGATCAGTTTGGAGGCAGATGATTATTGCAGAGATTACACGGTGGATTCGTTGATATGGAGTTACGCTTTGGGGGGGCGGGGGAAGGCCACGAGGTTGTAAGTTCAGAAGTCAAGACTAAAAGAAAGCCACAGTGGGCTCTCGAGCAATTCTCGAGAAATGTTGGGATTGGATTCCGCCTTGCTATTACACCATCTCCGATAAAAGCATGATGCAGCTTTAAATAGACAGGTCTAGATATATATATCTTTCACGATAGGTTATAGTTTAGCTGCAGAATAAATAAATAAAAATGAATGAATGAAATATATAGAGGTGCAAGTGCATAAACAAACAGACAGATAGATATAGATAGATAGATAGATAGATAGATAGAGATAGGTGTGTAAACAAACAAATAAGTAAATGCATTAATAAATAAATAAATAAAGCACATAAGCATGCACATGCAAATAAAAGATTGAATGGATGAATGCACAAGTGCATAATCGATCCAACAAACAAAATGGAAGCATGAATGCAGAGAGAGAGAGAGAGAGAGAAGGAAAGAAATAGAGGCATGAGTACATAAATAAATAAATAAATAAATAAATAAATTTGCATGAGACCTACACTGTCCCTTTATGACACTTTAATAAACACTGCATAAATATTTTATAAAACAATTTTATTTAAAGTTTATTTTTAAAAATAATTCCATGACATGACAAGGTTTTTAGAATGTTGTCTTATATGGAATAGAAGATTTCAGCTCTAATGATAATCTCCAAGCGTCTGACTAGGCATTTCTTAAGTCCCGGTTACGCCACTTTCATCACGCAACATGTGTTTGTCTGAAAGGTTTGTAGACGCGAGTGTGACTTACATCAAGCGCAGCACACAGGTGCTGGTCAAGCCAGCCATGATGGAGACCAGAGTGCGCGTATATACCGCGGTTTACGGTAACTGTAAAAAATACTGTTCATAGCTGCTTCGTGGATGTTCTACACCATTAAATGTGACTATAAATGGATAAAAAACGTACTGTGTGTGTTAAAGTACAAATTGTAATTGTTGGCTAGTGGTTATGGTATAAGAGGAATACGTCATTTCGGGACGTGCTGTTATAGTAAAATAATCAGCGACAGGGTGGTAACAGTAACAGCGTTTCATTACACCACAGTGTCGCTGATTATTTTACTATTACAGCACGACACAGAGGGTTTCATTCATTACATTATAGCCTTCACCTCCATTTGTCCCTCTTAAGAAGAAAATCATAATTTTTCAACAAAATTAGCTGAACTTTTTAACCCTTTAATTTCAGTCTCCAGGTATAAACCCTTGAATATCTATTTTAGTGGATCTTCTGTAACCTGAAACACAACCGGTGGCCCCTCATCCTGTACCGACTCCTGCTCTGGTGGACAGAAGGGTCCAGATGGGTCGCCTTTGGCTCCTCCAGCCTGAAAACTGCTGTAAGTGCTGTCAATCTCAATGACGGTGGAACTGGTGGCCACAGCTGGTGGACAGCTTCTCATCTCCATGTAACGATTGAAGTTTGTGATTCTCACCTGATACACTCGGCCAAGCGTGATCGAATGATTAGAAACATGGATGCCTTTGACAAGCCTGTCACATGCCAGTCCAGCCCTGACCTCATCACCACCAGGTGAGAGAAAGAGAGAGAGAGAGAGCACAAGAGAACGAAAGACACAGAGAGAATGAGAGAGAGAGAGACCAAGAGAGAACGAAAGAGAGAGAGAGAGAGAGAGACCACGAGAGAAAGAAAGACACTTAGAGAGAACGAGAGAGAGAGAGAGACCAAGAGAGAACGAGAGAGAGAGAGAGAGAGAGAGAGCACAAGAGAACGAAAGACACAGAGAGAACGAGAGAGAGAAAGAGACCAAGAGAGAATGAGAGAGAGAGAGAGAACGAAAGACACAGAGAGAACGAGAGAGAGAAAGAGACCAAGAGAGAATGAGAGAGAACGAGAGAGAGAGAGACCACAACTGACCAAAAGAGAGGGAGAGGGAGAGAGAGAGAAAACAAAAGAGACTGAGAGAGAGGGAGAGAGAGAGAGAGAGAGAGAGAGAGAGATTTTACTAACTGTAGAACATGACTCATTGAGCATATTGTGTCTTAACCGCATTTGGTTCATTCGAGTTCTTTGACTAACAAGCGAAATTAACATTTATTCTAATATTCAAGAGAGTGTTATTAAAAAGAGAGACAAATCCATTTTCTAGCTTTTTTAAAGAAACAAAAAAATGCCCAGAAGGAACCTGTCTAGACCTGAATTAGAAATAATCACATCACTGGAATTAGCGACGAATGTTAACTGCAGAACTACAGCTAAGAGTTTCTTGGATGTACATGAACATTTTGTGTTAATAAATTTGGGCCAAACGCTATATTCATTTTTAAAAACTTCTTATACCAACTTTCACCTGATATTAAAACAATTTATAAGGACCTCTCTCCCTGCAGTGTCATTGTCCCTACACACTTAGGGAAAAAAAACACAATCTAGCACCTTTTCTCTCTGGGTTCACTTTTAGAAACGTTTCCAAAGAAAACTTTATCGAGAACAATTAACCATTTAACAAACTCACAATCTCTCACCCTCTAAAAACATTTAAAACCCTTAAGAGCTCGTTGGTTGTCCCTCTGGAGGATCTTTTAAAAGTTGCAAGAGGTTGTAAATCAATCAATCAATCAATCAATCAATCAATCAATTTCGAGTGAAAAAAGCTAATAGAAAGCTAGAACTGTTTACCATCCAACAAGCTACTACACTCTTAAGAACTGTAGAACCCTTAAGGAGAACCCTTGAGGTTTCTATGTATAACCCTGCAATAAAGTGTTTTCCTGTCAGAAAAGATTTCAAGCTTTGGATGCTACGAGTCCTTAATTATCAATGACCCCTTAAGAACCCATGAAGAACTGTTTTTTTTTTTTTTTTTCCTAAGTGTGTGTGTGTGTTAACTGGGTTAATACACTGGGTTAATACACTGGGTTAAAGTCTGCAGCACAAACTTCAAATTATTGCTCATTATTTTCTTCTTAATTTCTAGAACCTGTCAGGTGTACCAAGGTGTCCTTGGTACTGAAAAAATGTTCTACAAAGGGTTCTTTGGATGATTGGTCACTGGACGATTAAGGGTTTGAAGGCTTCTGAAACAGTTTTCATTTCTGACAGGGAAGCAGCAGGGAAGCATTCTGTTGTAGGGCCTGACACAGAAGCTTCGAGTTCCCCGAGAGAGACAACCGGAGAACCATTATGGGTAAGTGTGCAGTACAAACCTCTCATTATTGCTCATTAAATTCTTCTTAATCTTTACAACCTGTAAGGCATTTAACATTTAACTAGCATATGTTTAAAAGAAAAGGTTCTTTAAGAATTCACTGGATAATTAAAATATCTAGAACCTTGTGGTATTTGGTACACTTCTAGAAACAAATGAGCTCTTCTAGGTTTTTTTTTTTTTTAAGGGTTCAGCGCGTGTAATCTCCTAAAATGGAAACACTCTGTTGTACGGCTTGATATAGAACCTTTACGTGTTCCCCAAGAAGGGATAATTACGGGTTCTAAACTTTCTGTCCCTTAATTCAAATAGCATATGTATTAATATCTTCTTACTACCTAGAACCTGTCAAGCGCTTAACGTGTGTTGGTGTGTGGTGTTTTTTTTTTTTTTTAAAGAGAGTTCTTTAAAACTGAATAATTAAGGGTTCCTCTAAAATGGTTCTAATTTCTGATAGGGGAACACTGTTGTGTATCTTGCTGTAGAACATTTAAAGATTCCCCAAAAGCGAAAAGTGGAGAAGGGTTGTACATTTTTCTAATCGTTTTTTTCTTCAGTCAGTAAGAAATAATAAATGAATTCGATGAAACTCTTTCAGTTTTTGGGCGTTTTTCCGTGGTCAGTTCAGACCTGTGGAACCTCCAGGATGTAGTAACCTAATTAAATTGAGAAGTTCTCCTGGAGCTGGCCTCGAGCTGGCCATGACATCGGAACAAATTGCTCTTGCTAGTGACCTAAAGGTGGCAGACTGGTGAAATGGAACAGACCCCGGGGAGTAAAGATGGTACAGGCCCTGGGGAAGACAACAGTAATATTCTCATCACCAGGATTTGATGTTCTCCTGCAGAACCCCCTGTCCCGGCTCTGCCCTGTTACACAACGTTTTCTATTCACGCACTGGGAACGCTTTAATAGATCTGCTTGGAAGAAAATACAAAAATGCATGGAGGGAGGAAAAAAAAAAAAGAAAAAGAACTCACATTTGTGGAAAATGGTTGCAGGCGTGAAACGCTTCTGGCAAGTCGCTCGCACAGATCCCGTTTTCCTGGGAGGCCTTTGTGCAGACAGCATGGGTTTCACGGTTCTGCCTGTTCTTTAGCCTGCTCTGGCTCTCGTCTTCCCCTTCGACCATCTGCAACGCGACGCAGCAGTCGGTTCCACCTCTGACCGAATCGCACACAAGTCTCTGTACTCATTTAAACCCTCTCCATGACTCCCTTTAACTCTCTAATCGACAGCACTTGTTTTGTCAAAGTCTTCCCATCAAGCGGTGACACCTCAGGCAGCTAAAAAACGACAGAACGCTCGCGCGCTAGCTCGCATAAACAGTCCACGACCTGAGTGAAGGTCATCTCGCTAGAACACGGTGTAATCAATAATGCAGCGGCCATAAGTCATAAACCACGAGAAGTACCATTGGTTCTGGCAGAAATCCATCACGGCGAGCAGCTCGAGACTGAGAGTTGATCGAAGTAATAAAAATAGTCAAATTGTTTTAAAGTGATTTATTTGAGAACCCTGGATGAATCTAGAACCACTCATTTACAATGTGTGAAATGCAGAACATAATCCCTGCAGTCTTGTTCACCAGAAACAATGCTAATCAATGTTTATTAGCATCTCAGCATCCACAAGGGTTCTTTTAAGGGGTCACTGTACAATTAAGAGTTCCTAGCCTACTTTCTGATAGGGAACCCGTAAAAGGTTCTTCATAAAACGCTGTTTCCTATAATAAAGGATCACTGTAATCACTGTTTGTTAGCTTATCACCGTCTACAATCTTTAACAAAGTGTTCTTTAAGTGTTGTTTACGGGTTCCTTGGTTAATTAAGTGTTCTTAGCCTCCTTTCTGAGAGGGAACCCTTAAAAGGTTCTGTGTAGAACGCTACAAAAATTGTTTACCTAACAGAAGGAGGCTAATCACTGTTTATTAGCAAAATAAAAAATAGTTTCATCGGATAATTAAAGGTGCTTAGCCTGCGTTCTGATGGTGAATCACTCTGTTTTAGTGTCCTAGCTAGTATATAGAACCTTTAAGTATTCCAATACCACCAGACTCCTTTCAGAAATTAGGCTAATCACTGATTATTAGCATCTCAGCATCTATGCACTTAGAAAAAAATGTGTTCTTTAATGGGTCTTTGCATGATTAACCAACCCTGGCTTGCTTTCTGAGAGGGAACCTTAAACCATCCTGTGCAGAACAGAGTATTTCCTTATCAGAAAGGAGGCGTATCACTGATTATTAGCATCCCAGCATCTACATGCTTAGAAAAGAGGGGCTCTTTAAGGTTTCTTTAGATAATTAAAGGTTCTTATCTTCCTTCTGTACAGGGAACCACTCTGATGTAGTGTTCTAGCTAGTAATGGTTATCAGACAGCCAGATTCCTTTCCGACACAAGGCTAATCATTGTTTTTTTTTTTAGCATCACAGCATTTATACGCCTGGAAAGGGTTCATTTTATATTTAAGGATTTTTTTTTTTTGCCTCCTTTGTTGTTCTTGTTTGTTGTTGAGTTCTTCATATATCTTTTAAGGTTTGCCCTCATAAGGACAAGCCAGATTCTTTTCCAGGTTCTAGATTTAACCTTCTGTTTTTCAAAGAGTTTAACTTTTGCGTTTGATCCTCTGAAGTTTAAGAGAACAGAAGAAGTCTTAACAGTTCAAAATTGTCTTGGAGTGCACTCTTAGTGCTTTTTCCACAAACAGCCAGTTGTATGCCTTGGGAAAAAAAAAAAGTTTTTATTACAAATCCTCGAGCTGAAGATCTTGGGATGATGTCCAGAACCTCACTGGTGGAGCATCTTCGTGTTGGCCGCTCGGTCTGTGCGGAGGCCAAAGCCATCTGTTGCTGGAGTATTGATAATTTCCCCAGCAGGCCCGTCAGCTGCAGCGCAGGCTTGATTGGGCAATTCTCAATCTCACAGCGAAGCAGCAGGACGTCTCTGCACCTGGGTTCGTTCTGCAAACACACAATTATACTTCCAATCAGCGGGAAGATGAGAACCTGGCGGGGGATCCGTTGTGGCGAGAGGTTTTGTCTCACGATTTTAGACGTTATGATTGAAGTTCCGTTTGAGATGTCATGCTTAACGATTGATCGGCGCGTAATCTTCTTTGCTTCGGAAATGACTTTGTGAATATCAATATGTCAGTGGCAGGCCATTTAGGTAGAACGTGGATCTGACTGTTTGGATATCAGGAGGGAAATCCAACCTTTAGCACCTGTAGGACCGTACATTTTTCGCCTGGGTGAAGTGACAAGGCAGACGAGGAAATATACAATAGGATCCTTGAGGAAAATAAGTTCCTCAAGGGTTCTTTTGGATTATTACTAAGTCAAATACATGTTAAAATGGAAGCCTTCTGGTTTAGGGTTCTACATAGAAACTTTAAAAGATTGCCCAGTCTGACAAACTGAAGAACATTTTAGGGAGCTAGATGAAATCTTCAAGTTATTTATTCAAGAACTGAACAAATCTAGGAAATCTAGATTCAGGAATGAAATCCAACCTTTAGCACCTGTAGAACCAGACATTTGCACCACTTGGTGAAGTTACAGCGCATATGTGGAAGTATACGATGCAGAGTTGTGTAAAGGTTCTCAGTTTGTACACTACTGGTAAAAGAGTACAATGGTTCTTTGGCTGGTTAAGAGTTTCTAAATGAAAAATTCTCTTGTGAAGGGTTTTGTGTGGAATCTTTAAGAGTTTGCCTAAAGGGTGCTAGATGGAAGCGCCATGTATTCATTCATCTTCAGGAATCCCTCTGGAGTAGGGTTCTGCACAGAGGTACAAACTGAAGAATGAGATAGGGTGCTAGCTGCAACCTTCATCAGGTAATTTATTCAAGAACACTGGACTAATTCATTCATTCTAGGACCATTCATTTATAAACTCTTAACAGCAGAACATCTAAAATATTTCCTGTAGTCTTGTTCATCTGAAATAATGCTAATCAGTGTTTATTAGCACCTCAGCATTCCCAGTCTTTTAAAAAAATGGCTCTTCAAAGGTTCTTTAAGGGTTCTTGGGGGTCATTTCTGATGAGAAACCGCTTAAGGGTTCTATGTAGGGTGTTTCCCCATCAGAAAGGAGGCTAATTATCTACAGTCTTCGGTTCCTCAGGGGTTCTTTAAGGGTTCACTGCATCATTCAGGACACCACAACATGGTACATTTCGTCCGTGGTTCTCTGATCGGAGAGGACTTTGTACTGTTATTTGTAACAAAACTTTGTAGTGTTCCACAAAGAACCCAAACCCAACCTGAAATAATTAATAAATAAATAAAAATGGATGGCTGAAAACCTTCATAAACAGAAATCTTTACCTGAGAAGGCTACATGTTCAATCGGAGACGCTGGAGCTCTTAGAATTATTGGGGAAAAATCATCACAGCGAGAAAAAAAAAAAACAAAATGACTTGAGGATTTCTGTGCAGATGTTTTGTCCTGTAGCCGCGACAGTTTGAGCCAGATGTGGCATTTGGCTAGAGGAATCCCCAAGGACAAAGCTGGCCACGTTCCCATCTCCCATCTCCCCGGAAACTACTCGAGCTCCCGGGCTGTAAGATGTCTGCATGGTCATGTGACAGGGTTGTGGACTTTTGTCCTTCTGGTGACTGGTATTTTGGCATATTAGGGAGAAGATGTGCTGAAAATCAATGATACGAAGAAGGAAAACGGAAGGAGTGGGGCAAGGAAGAGAGATAATTACGTTTCAAAATGTTTGCAACAAAATGGAGGAGAAATGTGACAATATGTCTCTCCTGAACACTAACCGGCAAAGGGAACATAATTTTAGCTCAAGCAGTCGTGCTGGAAGAAGGTACACGTATATAAATTCCTCCTCTAGTGAACGAGCAAATGCTCATAAAAACACAGTGACTACTAAGTGTTTTACTCAAGCTGAAGCAGAACATTATAAACTCTTAAATTCACCTGAGGTTGCACCTTGAATTCCAAATCCATCTTAATCACTTCTTCCCCATTGCTAGCATTATTTTAAAGAATAACAAAAGATGTGTAGCTTTTAATATTTTAAAGAATTAAAGATTAATTTTCTTTCCTCTTTTATTCATTTAAATGTGAATCTAAACAATGCTTTTTCCATTTGAGAAAAAAAAAACACACTAACATTTAAGGGAATTTTTAATCGAGTTAAAGAAAGCACAGCTATTTACAAATTCCTTCAAAGTTTCAAAACCAGCTTAATTTCTTTTACTCAAACTAAAGCACAAAAATAGAAGTGCTTCCATTTACATGAAGTATAAAAATAAAAGTGCAAGAATCACAAATGAGAACATGAATTGCAGATGAATTTAATTACTGATGACGTGAACAGATGCGTGCTGAACTAATCTTTCAAATATGAGCTAGCATGATAATTCTGACAGTACAAACTAGCCTGCATGCTAATAGTTAGCTGTAATTACTCTGTAATTATACATGACAGCTAATAGCAAACATTTGGTGAAACATTAGCTAGCTTATGAGCTAACGACAGCACTCTCTTAATAAAAGTTCAAATACCGCTAGAATTTTTTGCTTACGAATACAAATAAAGTTTGTAAAGTAACGTAGGCAAGCACGAACTAAAGCTAGCTAACTTTTTTTTTTTTTATCTTTTGAGCTAGGAATGCTTATGCTTATAGTAGCTACTTAACAAACTAGCTGACGGGATTAAATTCTTCGCAGCAGCTAAATTTTCTTTCAATACAATTTCGACTAAGAAACAAAATTGTGAAGTTGTTGTATGAACATGTTCTACTGGATGAAGTACATCGGCTATGAAATGCACAACTGAACTTTTCTGAGTTCCTGTCATTTGTGTCGCGTTTTATTTATTTATTTTTCCCCCCCACGTCACCTTGAAAACGTTCTCCATAATTTGTTGCGTGTCTTCATTCTGCGACCTCCATCGACGCCGTGTTCCTTCGCTGTTATTATAGCTGACGTTTGCACTCTAATCGCTATTGAGTGGCACCCAGCCAGGACGGCAGGAATCTGAATCCATTAACATTTCATGCAGCCTTCACCTGCCGCCGACGCTCGACGCCATTTTCGATACGACGACACACTCAAGCTAAGTTAAAAGACCTGCTGTTTAAAAAAAAAAAGAAAAAAAAAAAAAAAAAAAACGCCAGTGTGCTCGTTCAAACGGATCATTATTCAACTGGGACTTTTCCTTCTGCCTGTTGAACTGTATAGGAAGTGAAAAGGAAATCATCTGCACTTAGCACTTAGCCACACACACACACACACACTTAAAATTTATTTTAAAATATTAGGGGAAAAACAGTGCTAGCATTGATTTTAAACCCGGTTTAGTCTCATCAGGGCATCAGAGGAGGAACACTGACACTGAACACGGAGCTGAGATTCACAACACACCCATTTAGCCTTAGGTGATAGGCTAGCTATCATTTTCATCATTATTTATTCATATGTTTATTCGTTTTGTAATAAACTGACTCATGTTTGCGCGCGGCTTCTGCGTCCCCGGAATCCCACACAGCTCAGCTCTCTAATGATCATTAAAGTGGAGCTCGGATGAGGAGCGGGATTTGACGTTCCCAACTTGGCATTTTTTTCAAAGTGACAAACTGAATCATATTAATACAACTCACTGTCACTATCAGGTTGTTGTTGTTGTTTGTTTTTCATCGTTTATTATAAAAGTTATTTTCTTTTTCATTTGAAATTTTACATGTGTGTATATTTTACATGCTTTCAGTTTCAGCTTTAGTTTTTGTAATTTACTCATTGTTATATTTTTACGTTTGTTTTACTACTAGATATTTTTATAATTTTTTTTTTTTTAGTTTAGTTTTTGTTTTTTTTTAATTAGGGTTTAGTAATTTAGCACAGCTTTCTGTTATTATAATCATTTTCTAAAATATTTGAATGAATTAGTCTATAAAAAAATATTGTATTTTTCATTTTAAAATTCAGATTATTTTTAGTTTTAGCTTTTTAAGCTACATTTTACATGATGTTTTAGTCGCCTATGTCCATCAGCCACAGTAAAGGAGGCGTGGCCTCTGTGCCTGTCGGTTTCAGTGAAGGAGGCGTGGCCTCTGTGCCTGTAAGTCCCAGTGAAGGAGGCGTGGCCTCTGTGCCTGTCAGTCCCAGTGAAGGAGGCGTGGCCTCTGTGCCTGTCGGTTTCAGTGAAGGAGGCGTGGCCTCTGTGCCTGTCAGTCCCAGTGATGGAGGCGTGGCTTCTGTGCCTGTCAGTCCCAGTGAAGGAGGCGTGGCTTCTGTGCCTGTCAGTCCCAGTGAAGGAGGCGTGGCTTCTGTAACAGTCAAGCTAAATCTTCATTATTTTAAAAATTACTGAATCGGTCACAATCTCACCTTCACAGCTATCACTATTTGTAACTTTGTAAACAGAAACGTGTAGGTCTAAAAACTCCACGACGCGTCGTTCTTTAATAATTGAAATTTATAAGTGTTGTTGAATTGCTGTGGTATAAGCGGAACCTCTAGGTGTTAACGGTGACTCGGCATCATCACGCCATCACCATGATTATTCTCCTATCACAGCATGACGCGGCGTATTTTACACCTTAGATCTTTTCTGTCTTTTATTTAGAACCAGTTTGATATCTTTCTAACTTGCTGTCCTCATTTTTGGTGCCTCAGTCGGTTGCCAGCGTTGCTAACACCACCCCCAACACCCCCACCCTCATCCCCACCCCCACCCCTCCCTACCACAGCCTTATGAATGGCAGCCAATCAGCTGCAGCACCCCCCCACCACCTACACCCACCCTCTGCAAACTGCATCCTTGTCTAGCAGAGCGAGAGAAAAAAGGATAGAGCTCAGAGAGGGAGAGAGAGAGGGGGAGAGAGGGAGAGAGAGAGAGAGAGAGAGAGAGAGAGAGAGAGAGAGGTAGGCAGCTGGAGTCTTCTGCACAACTGTAGCCAGTCTCGGAGCCTGAGCACTGCCAAGAGGCGAAGACAGGAGCCAGTGTCGCACTTCAATGAGAACGACACGCGCCCAAAAGAGCGAGGGAACCTTCTTTTGAGGTAAGAAGCTTTGTTTTGGTTTTGTTTTTTTTTGCGTTTTTATCCCGCTACGCAACATGCTTCTGCATAAAAAGAGCTATTTTATTTTATATGCATGCATATGAACGAGTGCTTGTTTCCTTGCAATGCAATGCAATATAATATAATATAATATAATACAATATAATATAATAATAAATATAATATAATATAAAATATGTAATTCATGGTTTCATTTCATTTAGCAAGCTCACCATAAAAATCAGAATATGATGAATATTTTCACTTCTGTACAAGTTCCACCAGAAGCTGGTTTAGTGCTGTGTTGTGGTGAGGATGTGATCAGACTGCTTCATTATAAAATCAGTCATTTTATAAAACAACAACAACAACAACAACAACAACAGTATTTTGCAATAATAAGCTCAACGATTAAAATATTTGAAATATCTCCATCGTGACATGTTTGATGAACGTACGTAATTATCCTTTAGCTGCGAAGGATGAATGAAACGTTTGCTTTCTGTCCTTATTTCCACTCCTGTTGCTTTATCTCTTAATTCCTGAAAGTGTGTGTCAGTTGGACCTGTTTGATGCCTACTGATATTACTTTGATGCGTCACACACACACACACACACACACACACACACACACACACTCTTTCACTATCTCTGTCTTTGTCTATGCCTTATATAGTGAGTCCCTCAGGGTCGTATCTTGTGTCCTGTAAAACATTCAGAGACTGACTTTTTAACACAACGTTAAGGCAGGGAACGTTATGCCGAGAGTCATTTGGTGTGACGGAGTCCCGATTTTGCTTATCGTGTACGTTTGAGATACGTTTGTGATCCGAAGAGTAAACATAACGCGTAAATGATGTAAACCATGGAATCTAAGAGTTTTAGGCTCTGCAGTGTCTGTAGCCCAGGAAACTCATCGATGCTGCGTTGCGTGACTTCTGAAATCTACATCAGAAACAAATAACAAAAATCTGTAGTGGATTTATGATGTTTATATATCGACCTCCCATGGTTAGTTCGGGTCCAGTTTGACATTTTTATCTCGCTCTCAGACGCACTGTGCGAGTGTGCGAGTGATTTATACATCTGGCCCGGACGCATAATGGCACGGCTGTTTGGCGCAAATTAAAGTGCGCATTTCCTCCGAGCCGTTGTCACATGTATAATTGCCTTTCAACACAGACATGAATCATGAGACTTGCACTTCGGTTCCAGATTGCATTCATCCCCCCCCCCACTCACACTCTCTGTCTGTCTTTCTTTCTCTATCTTTTTCTATTTCTTATGAAGAGGGGATTAGAATGGATGCAATTTGCCTCATAATGAGATAAAAGTCAGAGACAATCAATTTATTTCCTTGGAGAGGATGTAATAATATGAATGCCTCCATCCTAGGGTGCGCGTCCTACGTTTCTCGGCCTGGTAATTAATCCGGCTTGGAAAAGAAAAACATGTGCGTGGAAAATAATCTTCTAGGGAGCTGTAGTGTCTGCACTGATTCATCATACGCAAGATTCCCCCAGAAAATGCAACACAACACTGATACACTGATCATTACTGCTGCTTTCTGTCTTAAACGTCCTGATTTAGGCCACGTTAATGATTCCTCAAGACCACCGCAGAGGACGGCCTTCCAAAATAAAAAAAATAAAAAAAACTGAACGGTTCATTAATTCCCGCCAGCGTAATGGAATCACAGGAAGTGCCGTCTCTAATAACGCACAGCTCGCACGATTGCCTTGATTCTGTGAACCTGGCCGTATCAAAGCCTGATCCTCCGGGCAGCCAATCATCGAGCCAGAGATTTGATCTGTATCAAAGTTTCAAAACAAAGACGACAGGGCATTAATATTACAGAGGAGATGGCAGCTGTGAAAATTGTCCAAAGTGAGAGATAGATAAAGAGAGAGACACAGAGAGAGAGAGAGAGAGAGAGAGAGACACAGAGAGAGAGAGAGAGAGAGAGAGGTATAGAAAAGCTCTGGGGCTCCACCATGTGGTCGAAGGTTGAAATGTCACTTTTATCTCAAAGACCTGGCAACGTTACTTTTTTCCAGCTCTACATTTTTCAATTTATTCATCCGTGGGGGGGGGGGGGGGGGGGGGGGGGGGGGGGGCGGGGGGGGGGGGGCGGGGGGGGGGGGGGGGGGGGGGGGGGGGGG
>CM074936.1:1294817-1324817 GCA_037576815.1 Pangasius larnaudii | reverse complement strand
GAGAGAGAGCAGGGAAAGAGCGGGGGGAGAGAGAGTGTGAAATAAGGAGAGAGACAGAGAGAGATGGAGTGGAAGAGAGGGAGTGAGGAAGAGAAGGTGAGATATAGACAGGTAGATGTGGAGATAATGAGAGACGAGTAAATGGGAAGAGAGAGCAGCAGAAGGGAAACCAGAGGGAGAGAGAGATGGAGTGTGAGACGGAGTGAGAGAAAAAGAGGAAGTGATGAAAAAAGAGGGGAAAACAGAGAGGAATAGAAAGATAATGAGAGAAAAATAAATAAGAAAAGAGTAGGAGAGAAACAGAGAGACAGAAAGCCTGAGGGGGGAAAACAGAGAGAGAGAGAGAGAGAGAGAAAGAGGGGAGACAGAGAGAGACAGAGAGAGAGAGAGAGAGAGAGAGAGAGAGAGAGAGAGAACAGTAAAGAGTGAGTAAGAGGAGCAGAGGGAGGCGGGACGTGTGTGAAAGCCGCAGCGTGTTTTTCCAGATCGTATCTGCGAGACCTTCGGACACTGATTTACCCGTGACGAGCTCCTGAGGGACGGATAGAGGGATAGATACAGGGATGGAAAAAAGAGACAGATAGATGGATAGATTCAGAGACAGAGAAAGAGAAGGACACAGGTAGGTTTGGATTCTACTGCTTTTCTTCTTCCACTCAGGAGAAAGAGAACGTCGCTGTCCTGAGTGAAGCGGATCAGATCGGTCCCCGCTGCTCACAGACGAGTCACGCTCTGCTTCTGATCAGACACTTTTTCATGTCGGCTCGCCGCTCGCTCTGACGTGAGGTCAGCTGTGACAGATGTGTCCAGGTGTTCGTCGGCGAGTTCTGCAGCTTCTCCGTCCTTTTCTGTCGATGTGACTGCGGAGCCTGAGGGTCGGGACGCTTCACACACCGACACACTGACAGGTTGCAGATTTACCCTGCTGGCGAGGGACCCATCAGAACGCCACGCTGCCGGGAGGAAAGTAAAGCGCCGACCATTTCGCCGTTTTTTTTTCACGTCGCGTCCTGGTGAAGTTCGAGTAAGTCTCCAGAAGCTCGGCTGGTATGTTCGATTTAATATTCAGTTTTTGCAGCTAATCTGATCATCTGAGTGATAGTCAGGTAAATTTAGAGACATAATGCAATGTGCATTTTTATGTGATTCTCAATCCAGTGCATTAGACATAAACGTAAAGCAGGCGGCGATCGAATGCCGTAAAATTTCGAGTTGTTTCGATTTGATGCGATTCGAATTTCATTTTATTAAAAAAAATACAGCAGTGTTAGCTTGGAGAAGTGAGCAGCCACACCTCTATTACTGAGAAGCCACAGAGGCCACACCCCTTTTACTTTGAGTGACAGGCCTCATTTACTGGTACTGCAAGCATAGAGGCCACGCCTTCCTTGATACTAACAGACACAGAGGCCACGCCTCCTTTACTGAGACTGACAGACATTAAGGACATGCTTCCTTCATTTTCAAGGCACAGAAGCCTTCTGCATTGAGACTGACAGGTACTGAGGCCACGCTTTCTCTTAACAAAGACTGACAGCACATAGGCCACGCCTCCTTCACTGGGACAGGCAGGCACATTGGCCACACCTCCCTTACTTTGACTGAAGACACATAGGCCACACCTCTTATACCAGAACCAAAGGAACAGAGTCCACACCTCCTTCACAGTGACTGATAGGGACAGAGGCCACACCTCCTTCACAGTGGCTGATAGGGACAGAGGCCACACCTCCTTCACAGTGACTGATAGGGACAGAGGCCACACCTCCTTCACAGTGGCTGATAGGGACAGAGGCCACGCCTCCTTCACAGTGACTGAATACATTATGAAAACGAAGAAAGAACCCTTTAGTAAAATAAATAATGCACAGTTCCAATGTAAATACTGAATATTAATCATCTGTTCCACACAAGCAGGAAAATTAATCTGAACAGCATGAGCTGTTTTTCATTTCTGACGTCTTGACAGGTCATTTACCGTGTGAGTCAGTAACATACGAGCAAAATCTAACAACTATTACTTACCTCACAACTCCACGTGACACCGATGAAACGAAAACACTTAAAGTGTCACCGAAACCTGACTGCTAGATTAAACATCTTGTAGAGCTGCGATAGAAACTGTAGCAATGGGCGTGGCCTAATATTCTAATGAGTAGCCTGACTGACATCCTTCTCTCTGAGACAGCAGCATGCTATGCATATACCAACGCACTCCTTTAGCACATTAGCTACAGTTACTACCTTAGCTTTCTCATACTAGTTTAGCTTAGGTTGCTAGTTTAGCACTCACTTGCTAGGTTAGCTTTTACTCGCTAGCTTAAATTTTGCTTACTAGGTTAGCTTTGGTTAATAGGTTAGCTCTCACACGTTTGTAGGTTAGTTTCACTTCAGTATCTTTGGTTAATACATTAGGACTCACTCACTAGGACTCACTTTTTTCTCATTAGCTTAGCTTTGCTGACTCGGTTTTTGCTGACTTTTTTTTATTTTCATTATAATTAGCTTACTTGTTGCTTACCAGGTGAGCTTTTGTTTATAAGTTAGTTTTCACACATCCTAGGATAGCTTTTGCTCACTAGCTTGCTTTTGCTTGCTAGGTTAGCTTTGGTTAATGGATTAGTGTTCACTAGCTTGCTAGACGTTTTACATGAATGCTCTGTGTGAAGTTCTTGTGATCAGTGAGGGCAGTAGTGTCGCTACAAGTAGGGACACTATTTCTTTAACTAACGAGCTGATAGATTTGCTACTTTTTAAATGAACTTTTTTTTAGGTTTTCTTATTTGGAGAAATAGCTGGTGTAGCCCCCGGAATATTCCTTGGGTTTTTCTCAAAGGTGCTTTATTCCTGAAACTGACATTTAGGGTACATTTTGATGTAATCCTTACAGGTTCCTCTGTAGCTCTTAAAAAAATCACCGCCATCTAAGACTAATGAGGCATTAAATTAGATTTGGACACAGCCCTGCAATGATCTTTTATCTTCTTGAATCTTCCACCGTGGCCAGTTTAGCTCAGCGAGCTTTGCCGTTGCTCACGGTGTCATCATGTCAGCGCGAGCTGAGGAGGCGCCGTGGCCAGCGGCTGCCTGTTGAATTTCATGAGAGTGGAGGAGGCATCAAAATAAAAGCGCTGACGACTTCACTGTACTTCTTTTTTTTTTTTTGAGAGTCAGTGCAGTGGAGCTGGTTGTTACGGAGAACGTGGAGAACATCCACGGCAGTGAGCTCGAGTTGCTAGAATCGTGTGAGGAAAACAATAAATATAGCCAAAATTTTGTCAGGCAGCTTGTTATGATCGTTATTTGTAATTAGTGGCTTCAGTGTAATTAAGATTCTTGCCATTATCTCAATATCTTCAGTGTTTAATGAGTTACTTGTAGCTACAGTACATTAACTACTACATTTAACTACATTAACTGCATTTTCTACATTTTCATCTTCAGTACCATGGTTGTGCTGTTAGAGGAAAATAATCAACGACAGTGGCGTGATGAGGCGGAGTTACATCCTGAAGCACGTCCTGAAGTGTTTTATTCCTCTTATATCACAGCTTCGGGAAGTTAGTCTCTGTTCTCTCTTACATTACAGCAGCTATAAACAGTCATTCCCTCACTAGCCTGTCTGTAAGTTTTGGCACCTCCAAGTGCTTCAAAATACGCATTCGATTTGCGTATACTTTACCATGATTTGGAGTAAATTCTCAGAAATTTATACATAATTCATTAATGACTGTGGTTAATTAATGTTTCAATAATGGGTAATATAAATTTAGATTATTATTAGATTATTATTATTATCATTATGGCTTGACAACAGGCCACGCCCCTTAACAACAGCGTTTCAGGAACTTTAGTGCATGCCGAATGTGGGCAGTTTTTAGTAATAAATAAACATTAAGCACTGAAGCAATGGTTTGAGCTTTAGACTTCACACTGAGGTGTGTGTGTGTGTGTGTCTGTGTGTGTGTGTCTGTGTGTGTGTGGTCACTCAAATGCTGCTTTGTGAATACTAAGGCTGCTCATTTGAGCGTTGTGTGTTCTCATTTTTCTCTATCACACAGCATTCCCACAATTTCATTAAAATGAATTCCTTTAGCCTCGCACAACAATAACACACAATTGGCTTTGTTTCTCACCGCCGTATTTTGACAGTTCTCCTGAGGAACGCTCCCACTGAGAACCATTGTGAACAAGCACAGCCTTGGCCATGTGTGTGTGTGTGTGTGTGTGTGTGTGTGTGTGTGTGTGTTTGTGGACACTCGAATGCTGCTTTGTGAATACCAAGCCTGTTCATTTGAGCTTTATCTAGAAGATCCACTGATTCTGTGAATACGAGATTAGACGCGGCATCTGAGGCTCAGAGGGAACGGACACACGATGAAACGCACACATGCCTACATCTGTGTGTTTACACTGGCCTTTGGGAACGGTAACTACAGCACAGGATAAGGACAAAAGAGGAAAGAGAATGAAAATGGACAGGAGTTTAATGTAAAACACACAATGGGTCTGCATTATAAGTAAAATAACAAACCCCAGTGCATCATGAAGACTTGCGCAGTTCCTGTCGTGAATAATACGGGGTGATTCGTTGTGAAGATCTGATTATACACGTTGCAAATTGTAATATCGGTTGAGGAAAAATCAACCTTATCCCAAATATAGTGGGTTAGTGTCGAGACATGTTTAGAGTCTTCTTAGCATTTATTAAAGAATAACCCACTCCAGATAGGAGAAGAATGCATGTTTAGGGGGCGGAGTTGGGTGTGTGTGGGTGGTTACGAGGCGAAAGCTGAGTACCGCTACCCCTGAAGTGCATTATTTTTGTATAACAGCACAGTCTGGAGTGTGTTATTCTGCTTATACCATTATACCATAATGCCAACGATTACAATGTTTAAGTTATTAATGAATGTTTATAATTAGATATAATGTTGTGTAACATGCGAGAGACAAGTTTTTTCCTGTTCTTACTTACATTAAAGCTGCAATAAACAGTCGCTTTTCAGCATCCTCTCTCTCTCTCTCTCTCTCTCTCTCTCTCTCTCTCTCTCACACACACACACACACACACACACACACACACAGCAGAGTTAAAAGCAGTTCCTATAACAGCATGTCCAGTGTTATTGTGCATGCATTGTATATTGTATACGCTGTATATAATGTAGTATGTTTTTCCCCACTTATCTTCGTCCCTCTTATTATTTTATCTGTCTAGGGTAAATAGTGTAAAAGATGAAATATGGATAGATCAACACAAATATAGACACAATACATAGTTTAACAATGCAATGGGAATGGGAATGAAACACTAGAAGAGAAGCAGGGCGTGCAGATGTGTGCAGAACTTCCCTCACTCTGAGCGTCAGGATGGAGGAAAAGGCGTAGATTAAATGTGGTGCGGCTCGTCTAGTGAATCTCCCGCCGAGAAACCAGGACTGGATTTGCCTTTGTAGTCGTGGACAATCCGCACCACCTTGCCATGAGCGCAGCGACTCAGAGCCCTCGCTCTGGGAATCGGTTTGTCCTTGCTCTTCTTCTTTGCAGAGGTGAAAGCTTTTGAAATGTCATAGTGGGGATTTCTGAGAAGCTGCTTGTCACCCGAGTTAAAGGCGTAGATCTGTGCTTCAGGTGCGGTACCATTAGAGCGACAGCGTCTTGTTGGGTGTTAGCAGACCTTCTCCGGAGCTCAGTGCTGGAACTTTCAGCCTGGTGGTTAATGAGCAGAAACGCTTTTACTGCTACACGGCGTTTTTTTATAGGAAGAACACGGCTTCAAAATGCCTCGGAACAACTCTAAAAGTTAAGAGGATGTTATTGTGTAGAGCCGGTCGACAGTATGAAGGACATCATAAAGAGGTTTACAATAAATAACGCCAACACTTATAGAAAATTCCCCTGGATGGCCTTCAAACTGCATCAAACAGAGGACGTTATGTTACGAAGACGTTCCTTGTTACCTAGCAAATCTACCAAGAGGGATTTTTATACAGAAAAGATAAACTTTATTGATCCTGAAAGAAAATTCTTTTACCAGCCTAACTATGGTAATAAATCAAAGATAAAAGTATTCCTAAAACGTGTAATAAATGTGAAAAAAATGACACAGTGGAGTGTAAATAAAATAAATGAAAAAATGAATATAAAAAATAATTAAAAGTGAAAATGGAAGTAGAAGTGTAAACAAAATAAAAGTAAAAATATTCTTTAAAATGTGCGTGTGCAGAAAAATATTGACTTACAGTGAAGAGTGTAAAGAAAATAAAAATGTAAAGAGAAAATTTACATAGAAGTGTAAATAAAAATAGAAATGTAATTAAAAGAAACAATAGAAATATGATTTAAAAGTTTACATGTGCAAAAAAAACTAACTTACAGTGGAAATAAAGTGTAAAAAATGGAAATAGAGGTGTAAAAAATAAAAATGGAAATAGAATAGAAATAGAAATATTCTTTAAAACTGTACATGAGGACAAATGACTTACAGTGAAAACTGTAAATAAAATGAAAATTAGAAATAGAAGTGTAAAAAAATAAAAGTGTGAACAAAATTTAAAAAAGAAATGTTCATGGAGCACCGGCATTTTTTTATTAAAGCTCAACTCCACGCTGAAACACAGATACATTATGTTTATATTGAAATATGTGATGTGATTAGTGATTTTGGTGAATTTTTGGGTTGATGTTCCATTTTCATTATTCCTGTGAGAGGTTAGCGGTTGTGTGTCGTGCTGATCGCAGTGTTATTACGATTGCTAGCGCAGTTACGATGGAATTTAAAAGGAGGGGGAAAAAATCAGCGATACAGGATAACAGTCAGGTTTCGCTTTTAGCACTAAAAACTTCTTCTCTTACTCACCTTTCATTGTCCAGCAAACGACAGATACAGCGTAGTGGCGGAGTAGTGGAGATGCTGAAGCAAACACTGGACTCAAACTCCCAGAATGCAATGCAGCTGTACAAAGCTTTGGAAGCTGATCTGTTTGAGCAGAAGAGAAGGTGAGAGAGAACAGACTGAAAGACTAAAGCACTGCTGCATCGCTATCTTTAGGAATAGATGAAGCGAATGATAAACCCCGCTGCACTACTGTCAGCACAGCATTGTGGGTAACGTAGGAAACCATTAACCAGTGTGAAAACGAGAGAAGGGAAATGTGTCAATGGACATATCATTGATTATTTTCCTAAAACCATGACACAACGTTTTTATTTCTTTACACAAAACAGTAGCAAAGGCGGGCAGCGTGGCTCAACGGTTGCTATGCAAATGAAATAAAAACCTTCAACTATAAATGTGCTATATACAGTATATTTTAATACAACTTCAGTCGTCTTAATGTTTTTTCTTGAGCGCAGGGTTTAGGAGAGTCTGTGTGTGAGCTGTCATACTGATTTTATTCAGCATTATCTGGTCCTTGGGTTAGTTTTGAATGATCAATGGGTTGATTATTTCATACAGACCTGGCAACCCTGTAACACAATAAAGAGTGACTGTAGTTTGCAGAAAAATATCACGACAGTGATAGTTGAGGTGTATAAATCTTTTTTAAATTAGCTTCATGTCTCGGTTTGTCCGAGGGATTTTCCTGTCAAGCCAAGGTATATCATCTATACAATATGTGTGTGTGTGTGTGTGTGTGTGTGTGTGTGTGTGTGTGTGTGTGTGTGTGTATGGGTGGGAAATATTTTATATTCATAGGTACATTCCAACTTTTGACATCTTTTTCACTGTGCCAGGAACGAAAGGAGAGAAAGTCCAAATTTGAACCGGAGACAGCGGCCAGGGGCAGAGTCCCATTAACAAGCTGTCTGCACAAAACGCTGGAAAAAGTGCCGGCGCTCTCGAGCGCCTGAATTATAACTTTTAAAATCTGGGAGAAGTTTAAGAGTTTAAGAAGTTGAGATGATGGATATAGCAGATCAGGAGAAGAATGGAAGTGAGTGATGAGAGGAAGGAGAGGACAATAAGGAAAGAGGACAGGGGTCACAGGATAGAGAAAAAAGAAAGGAGATTTATTCGGATTTGTAGCTAAGACTTTGTCACTGAACACAATTATTAGCAGCGCTTTAATTCATTAATAAACTCTTCAAACTCTTTAAAATGATTAGTATTATTTTATAAACCATATTATTTTATATACCAGTGAGAAAATATAATAATGTGTTAGATATTATTGTATACCAGTGCATTATTCAGAATGAACAGATGAATGTGTTCTAAAAGGAAATGAATACAGATAAGAATAGGATGCGCACTCTTCATCTGTGATTTATTTATTTATTTTTGTTTGGAAAATTTTCCGAGGTCTGCGTTGGGACTGAGATCCCACAGGATTCGACAAAACAAACCCCATGTTCCTTAACATGAACATTAACACTGACACACAGTACTGTGTGATGCTTTTACATTCATTCTTTCATTCATTTATTCATTCATCCTTAGTAACTGCCTGGTCAGGGTCCTGGAGGTTTAAGTTCCGCTATATTTATATTTTAGGAAATAGAACCAACTTAATTCATTAGAAAATATTTCAATGCTGAAAATAATGTGAAAATTAATGAGTCATGTTTAAAAAAATAATCACGTAAAAAAAATTAATTATGTGTACATGAAAATAAATGAATCGTATGTAAAGTTACATGTGAAAATGAATGAATTCTGTAAAAGTCACGTACAAATATAACAAATCAATGTAAAAATCAAATGAAAACAAATAAAATGTGTGATAAAAAAAAATCACTTGATCCTGTGTAAACATCAAATGTGAAAATAAATGAAATCACACATGAAAATAAATGATTCATGCAAGAATCACATATGAAAATAAATGATTCATGCAAGAATCACACGTAAACATAAAAGATTCATGTAGGAATCACACATGAAAATAAATGATTCATGTAGGAATCACATGAAAATAAAAGATTCATGTAGGAATCACACGTGAAAATAAATGATTCATGCAGGAATCACACATGAAAATAAATGATTCATGTAGGAATCACATGAAAATAAATGATTCATGTAGGAATCACACATGAAAATAAATGATTCATGCAGGAATCACATATGAAAATAAATGATTCATGTAGGAATCACATGTGAAAATAAATGATTTGTGAAAAAATCTTCGTGTGAAAATGAATGGTGTAAAGATCATGTTAAAAGGAACAGGTCATAAATGAAAAAAAATCTCTTGACCCTGTGTAAACATCACGTGAAAATACGCAAAAATAATAGCTGTGTGAGTGGGATTATAAAAAGTTGAGACCAATTCTGAAGCGGAGTGATGAAGCTGAGGATGAGGAACTGTCAGAGCCATAATTCACACAGACTGCTGATGTTTCCACATCTGGGGGTTCCTGAGTTTTCCAGTGTTTCCAGAGAAACTTTCACTCAGGGTTTAAATGTGTCATTGGATTATACTGCTGCACAGCGGTTTCTAACTTAAACTCTACATTTGATTCGTTTGATTTAATGAGGCTTTTAAAACTCCAGTAAATCCACCTCTATATTAAACTCCACTCCATAAACCTTCACAGCTCAAACCATAGCTCTCATGTTAGCACCTAAAACAGTGCCAGAGTATGTTACCCATCACCACATGATCTCACGTGCACCTGAGAGACGTTGATTTCTAATGAGCACTTGTATTTAAGTTCTGGATTTTGTGGTACTCGTTGTCAGGCGTTTGTCTCTTTCTCCTCGGGTTCCTGTGTGTTCTTCATGCTCGCCTGGTTCATGCTCATGTTCATGTTCATGTTCATAGTCTCCTTATTGTTTGTTCTCATCATGTTAAACTTCTTAATAAATCATGTGCACTTGCATCCGCCTCCTCCTGAGAACTCTCACAATAGCATGTGTATTCTTCCAGGTTTTCTCCACCTCCCATTTCCCAAACGAAAGAATTAGAGTACACTGTGCGGTAAATCATATATTCATTGATTGCTGTGATTTTTCTGTTCTCCTCTCTTGTGTTTCTGGCCAACACAGAACCTCAGAATGGCTTTTCTCTCCCCTGGGGCATGCCATCTTCCACTCCCACACCGAGATTCTCAGCTCACTGGTCCATGCCAGCATCAGAAACGGCTGGATGGATATTAACTCCTGCTTTACCCAAACCTCACAATAAAATGTGCAGGAATTGTAAGGGTGTAGGAGAAATGCAATTAGGTTTCATTCAGTAACATCAAAAAAGATAATAAAACTGAAGCTAAACGAATCAAGTGGAACAAAAATCAAGTGAAAAATGTAAAAATCACAGAAATGAATTGGGAAATGAAAAAAAAAAAACACTGATTGAAAATCAATGTGAAAATAGATGAATCATTTTTAAAAATCGCTTATGAAAGTAAATGAATCGTGTAAAATAATCACGTGAAAATAAATGAATTTTGTTTAAAAAAAATAACATGAAAATAAATGATCTGAGTTAAAAAAATAATGTGAAAATTAAGGGGTCATGTTTCAATAATAACCACGTTACACATTACACAAATTACACGTGAAAATTAATGAATCGTGTGTAAAGTAATTATACATGAAAAGAAATGAATTCACTATGTGAAAATAAACAAATAGTCAAAAAAACTTAAAAAACAAAATCACACGATGCTGTGTAAACATCACGTGATAATAAATGAATCATTTATTCATTTAAATGAATAAATGTATTAAAAAAAAAGCACATGCGGACATTTCACGTGATTCTTCTATAAAAAAAAGGTGGAAAGCAGTCTTAAACACGTTTGCCTGGTGTGTAAATATAAAACCGACGCAATCAAATCACAATCCTCACGCTGTTCCACTGGGGATTTAATTTTGGATATAAGTATGAAATCTAGTCCTCTTTAGAAGAGCAAATGGAGTGATTTGCTTTTCAGCTTGTTGAGTTTGACAGCAACACAAGTAAATAGCACATGAAGCGGTGCTTCACGTCACGTGTTAATTAAGTCTCTTAAGAGCTGTTGACAAGCCTGGTTGCGAAAAGGTCAGTGAGCGCTTCAAACAAAGTGCATGTGAGAGCAGGAACGCTTTCCTGAATGCGATTTGTTTCTTGCTAAAAAAAAAAAAACAACAACAACAAAAAAACAAAACTAAAAGGACTTGAAGGACGACAACATTGACTGTGTCCTTCACTCTGATGGAGGGACGCAGCCAGGTAGCAGATCTACAGCCTCGCTGCTGATTGCATACGTTTCTGAACAGCATTTCCTTCCCGCCTGAAAACCTCGGAACGGGATCTAATCTCTGCTTCATATTTTCTCAGGCTGCAGGTTTTAGCACATATTTGTAATATGAATCTAAAGTTCATCATTTCCACATATTCCACGGGACATCGGTATTAAATGATGCTACAGATCTGAGGCCAGTGCAGCCCGAATGTGTCTTCCCTGAACGCCGCAATGACTCACGGCGAAAAATGAGCAATGAGAGGCGAGCGGCCAATATGGCGAAGTGTTAATAATAATGAATAAAGTCATAAAAAGACAATCTGTTCACAGCATCTCGCTGTAGGTTGGGAAATGACTGTCCTAATATCTTCTTCTTACACCACAGCGCTGCTGAATTCAGGATTCTGGCTGGAGTTTAATTGTGTGATTGTCATTCGCGGGTTTACATTAACACGCCCGTTCTGATCAGTTAGCTTTTCTATAGTAACGGCTCATTCACAGGTGGAAGTGCCACATAATCATAAATGCAGTAAGAAAGTGTGTATATTTTGTCTACGTTTTCTCTCAGGAGATGTTTCTTTAACATTTATGGAAGGAGTCTCCAGTGTCAGCTCTGGAAAGATTAAAATTTTTCCGAAATCTTCAGGACAGACGAGTTGACTCTTCACAGTTACCTCGGGAACGTGACAGTGTTTTTTTTGTTTTATTAACTTCAAGAGAGAGAGAATACAGAGAGGCTGGTGAGGGAACAACTGCTTATAGCTACTTGTTCCACAACATAAAACATAATTATAAACGGATAAGACATATAATGTGCTGTTCTTTAATTGTGTTTACTCAGCGTGCTGTTTATCAGGGCAGATTCGATAATCACTGTCAATGTCTATAGCATAGGTTAAGGAAGAACAAACCAGCATAAATATATCAAAATTATTTTTAAAAAAATGGGCGAGGGTCTAAACCAGGAAAAACACAACACAGAAATTAAGAAAACAAGGCCTAGACTTGACTATATGAATGCATGATGCGATTGGCAAGACTTCGCAATGAGACACAGGAGAATATAAACAGACAAACTAATCAAGAGCTAACATGAAACAGGTGCACACAATCAGGTAACACACCAATCCCAAGACAGGGGCAAAGAGACGACTAGAATCACAAAGGTAATACCAACGTAAACAAAACAAAAAAATCGCATAGAGGGCAGTTGAAACAACTCGTGAACATGCTTATTAACATGCATTTTCAGTATCCTTAGTAACTACTTGGTCAGAGTTGTAGTGGTTTAAATGAGGCTACTACAATGTTTATATTTTGGAAAACAGAATCAACTAAATTTGATAGAAAATATCGCAGGCAAACAAAAAGTAATAACTGAGTGAGTCGTGGAGGGCAATTATGAGTGTTGCTGGAGTGATGTAGCCGAGGCTGAGGAACTGTCAAATGTTTCCAGAATAGGCCACACCCACTTCAGGTTTTAAATCTGAATACAGACACAGATACGAATATTTGGAGCACTAAACAACTACAGATAGTGTCATTATGTCACAGCCCTATTACATACACACTCGTCAGTTGTTGTGTTTGTGGTTATTTTGTGACCGCGTCTCTCAGCCTGTACTATTTCCAGCTGGTTCGATTTCATATGTACGAACTTTGCTTTGTTTTTCCTTTTTTAATTACAATTTTGTCTGCCAATCTGACTGTTCATTTTTTTATTAATAAAACACGCTTGGCATGGCTGTGTTACATTGCGTTATTGTGTGTTTATCAACCAGCACGTCCTCATTTGTTGTATGTACAAAGGAATTAATCAGTTCACAATTACAAGTGAATACTGCACTAAATCATGCTTCTGAAGTGAGACACAAACACTCCATGTGTCTTCCCTGGACGCTGTAATCATTCACTGAGGGGCGGACGGCCAATATGGTGAAGTGCTAATAATAATAAAAAATGCAGTCTCAGAAAGCCAACAATCTGTTTGTTCTCTCTCTCTCTCTCTCTCTCTCTCTTTCTCTCGCTCTCTGGGCTACGTCTTCATTTTAATCATATCTGCTGGCAAAAATAGCATCATCATCATCATCATCATCATATTTTGAAGGAAACGCAGGCATCAGTTTTCCGATTCGCACCACTGCCATGTTGACTGTATTCCAGAGGCAGCATATGTCACTGCTGCTGACTCTAGAAACGCTAATCCCTGCTCGCTAGCTTGATTTCGATGAACTTTCAAGAGAGAGATGTTGGTTGTTAGAGTCCCAGCTGTTTCAACATTTAGATATGTGGTTGTTGAATGCTGGATTGTGATTGGTCAGCAGCTCTGACAGTAATGCAGCTGCAAAACACAGGTTTAGTATATCACTGCGCTTACTGTCATATACGTTATCGTTTCCATAGCGACAGCTGGTTCACAGGTACTTGTACAGTGGACGCTTCACATAAACAGATTAGAAATGTGTGTAATCGTTGTTAGGGTGAAGTTTTCTGTAAGGAGACACAGTTAACAGTCATGGAAGGAGTCTCTAGTGCCAGCGCTTTGTAACAGTCAGAGGTAAAGCTGTATCTTTAAGTTATCTATTTATGCTTTGCGGTTCCTCTGTAACATGATACGATGAGTTTTTTGGTCTTATTAGCCTCAAGGGAGAAAAGAGAGACACTGATCAGGGAATGCCGTTGATTATTTTCCTAATATAGCATGACACGGAGTGTTTTTTCCTTATGTATGGACATCACAGTGACATATTTTCAGGATATTTATAATGATTACATTTCTTTTAGCTAGCATGACCCAGCATTGTTTCCTACCTACTTATAGCAGAATAAAAGCTCAAGAATATTAAGGACGTAGACTCATTTGGTTTTAATCTCGCAAGCGTGGGTGTGCTGTCAGCTCCCTTCCTTGAGCAACCTTCTTAACTTTCTGCTTAGCCGCAAGTTCCTGGCTAACAATAGCCTCTTTTTCTCTAACTGAATGTGACAGCGCAGGTTCAGTGATTCGGCCAGCTGTGGCCTACTGAAACACCAAATGTTTATTCAGCAATAAGCAGCTTAGTCCTGTATCTACTCCAGACTGCTAATGCGAAGTGCCCTGAAGCGGTTTCCTGTTATTCACGCTCCAGCATAACAATCTTACACATCAGCCAAGACTGTTTACTCTGATAGAACAGTTTATAAAACCAGACATTAAATTCACAGTTTCTTTTTACTGTGAAGAAGCTGCAAGAACCTTAGTTCAAACAATCATTACGTGACACCATCATTTCGATTTTTTTGCATGTTTCCAGCTATAATTCCTCTCATCCTGATGATTATAACGATCATGTAAATACAGTTCTAAATACTTCCTGGTGTTTCATCTACGTTTTTAGCCATTGTTGTTCTTTTTCTGCTTTAAAATTATACAAAGTAAATCCAAATCACTCATATGTACGTAGCTAGCTAGCATACTCGGCATAACTAGCAAGGTGAAATGACTAAATCCTAACACTAATGTATTAGAATGAGCACATTAATATACACCTGTGACTTGCAGCTGCCTTTCTGTCAGAAAATGAATCAGAATGCAGAATTTGACAGCGCTGTGGTGTAATGAGATGTAAGTCCATTCTCCTGGGATGCGAGAATGTTTCTGTGGACGCTCAACACGAGTTCTGTGACTGCCTGAGAAGAGGCATCACTTGCTATTTCAGGCTGTCTGGTGATTAGCAAAACACATTTTCCTCCAAGGTATCTAGCACATTAGGTTTGCCTTGAAGACTTCTCATACCTTTAACACACTCTTAAAGGAATTATTAAGAATGCACGCCAACAAGCTGTCATTTGTTAGCCGATTAGCATTGTTGAGTGACTTTTTTTTTTTTTTTTTTTTTACTGTTTTTAGCCACATTAGCATTTTTGAGTGACATTTCCTTTCACTGTTCTTTTTCATCTATATTACGTAGATCATTCTGGAGAGCATCCTCCACAGAGAGTGGTGCTGACTTGTGCTGAACTTTCATATTTTAAATTTGACCTTCACCCCAATATGCCTTCATTTGGTTCACCAACATGGTCGAGAGGTTCTCTTGTGCCAAATTATGCAGTCACAGAGTGTGTGGTCTTCAATTTTTTTGACCCTGGGCCTAGGTGCCAGTTTTATTTTCCAGTGCTCATGATAAACCATCTGCATAATCAGGCCATAAGCATCCTCAATCGTGAAGCAGGCTCATTTTAGAGACTGCACTGCGAACAACCAAAACATTATCCTCCTAACATACTCTTGGAGAATTTCTCAAGCATCCCAGTGTTAAATTCAAGAGTTCTAATTATCCTCAAGTTTGCTCAAATTCCTGATCTGTAAAAAAAAAAAAAAAAAGTTCTTCCTATAAGATTACATCATGCCTGAGAGGGCAAAAAGATACGCTTTACTGCTTCAAAGAAGAAAAAAAAGCAAAATAGGACATTACAGAAAAGACACCCAATTCTTTTCTCCTCTACACATATGGATGATCCAAACAGCCCAATAGATCATCCTGGACGTGCTCGAAAATTTGGAACGGGAATGTTCTGATCCATGTAATCTTCTTTGTCCTACAGGTGGAACACTGGAAAATTTCAAGCAGCCCTGGATCTTCATCAATGTCATCGACGCACTGTGGCATATTTTACCCCGGATTCGGCGTTCAGCTCTCAGAGTCTCTTAGTATTCCGAGCTGAAGGTCCACACCGAAACGTTTCCAATGCTCACGGGGAACTGTGTGCTGCTGTTCCTCTGGTGTCTTCTGGACAAGAGCTTCGTTTCTCCAACGCACAGGTGGGGAAAGGAGCACCACGGGGGCCTGAGGGACCACAGGAGGCACGGCATGGCAGGGATTCAGAGAGTCAAGCGAGGATGGGTGTGGAACCAGTTCTTTGTGCTGGAGGAATATATGGGATCTGAACCACAGTATGTCGGAAAGGTAAACCACATATACAAGGCTCTTTAATGATAAAATCCCTTTGACTTTTTTCTTACTAGTATAGATTACCTTGGAACTTTGCAGAACATGATGAAAATCATGACCCTGACCCCATTTCGGTTTGTTCAGAGTGAAAAACTTGGTGGAATCCCATAAGCACCCAGTGTACACAGACTTTTACTATTAGCAACAAAAAAAAAAACCTCATGCTTCCAAAAGCTGGAAAAATGTAGTAAAGTGAGAATTAACATTGGCAGCACTTTTCCAATGGAGAAAGTTTGGCAATAAATCAATGGAGAAATTTATTACTAGTGAAAGAGATAAAGTTGGACAAGGAATTAGTGACGTTCCTCTTGGATATGCATGTAAACACGTTGACCTGTTTGAATGGTGGCTTTATAAAACAAATCAAGCAGACAGACCTTCATAGTAATGGATGTAATGCTAACTGTAAGAGAACCCCTTATAAAGAAACACAGGATAGTGAAGGCACTCATTGCAATTTTCATTCTGGCAGCAGCTCATTAGTATGAATTTTCTAGAAACACCCTGCAAATTTAATACTTGCCCTCCTCTTGTATCTCTAAGTTTCTTTATTTGCTTTGATTCCACTCTCTCTTTTGTAGTTTTAGGTAGAAATGCCCCAACTTGCATATTCAAAAAACAAAGATGAATGGCACAATAACTCAGAGACACAGTTGGTAAATCAGCTTGGCCATTTTTTTGTGAGTTTTATTAAATGTTTTTAACATTTTTACACACACTTCAGTCAGAGCTTTACTGTTCCAAACTTGAGTTTGCTAAAGGGATACGAAAGCATTGATTTTTATTTGTTGTGACAAATTTGTCGATGAATCTTTCAGCAGGTTCATATGCATCACTTCACCTCTGATGCGATGGATAGCTCTGATCTGAGACGTTAGATGTCCGAGGTCTAACCTTTCTGCTTCCTTATTACATTTTTTCTCATATATATCTCAAATAATGCACCTTCTATTGAGAGTAAATCTGTGAATAATGGCTTGTCAACTTGTGTAAAAAAAAAAAAAAAAAAGGCTGCATACTGATGGTATTAGGTCTTAAAAATGACCAATCTGTGGACGTGGCTGAAAATGCAAAGCCCCAAAAGAGAATTTTATCGGATTGTGTTTGGTGATTGCTTACTGATTTATGTTGACCGCAGTGGTCTAATCGTCCATGAGGGATATGCTATTATCCGTTGCTTATGGCAGGGTAACTTGGCAGTATAACTTGTAGCCATTGAGAGCATTGATTGTGCATTCAGTGCGAAGGCATTGGGTTAAAGGGATTTTATATTCTCTCAGATGTTCCAAATTGAATATCAAGGCTCGGTTGTTGAGAAAGCCGTACCTTAAGCTTAAATGGGATCACGGTTAAATTGAACCATCACGTTAGGTCTAGTGGAGTCGTGTCAGGGCGGACAAGGGATTGGCATGCAGTATTGTTCACGTCAGAGCTGCGGTAGCTGGGTTATCACGTCCTCCTTCACATCCAAGAGAAGAAACCGTACCCCTCAACCGCTGATTAATTTAACCCAAAGAAAGCTTCTGGCAGAACGACATCAAGCTTCACTTGATAGGCTTAAATAAGCTTCGTCCTCCTCTAACTCGGTTAAAAGGGAATCGGATGGACCATCCCAGAGTGTGAAGGAGGTGGTCAGTGCTCTTGGATTTGGTTTTATAACAGGGCTGTAGATCAAAAGATTGGAAAGTTGGATGTCTTTGAGGTGTGAAGGAAAACTTTGAACACTCTCTCTAATAGTTACAGTGATCTTCACACTGCAGAACCTGGGCAAAAAGGGTTGAGAGTTGTTTCCTCTGATAAAGGTGAAGAATACTAGTTTTCATTTGGTGGTACGCTTAAACGTGATGTGAAGCACCTCGAGGATGTAACTATAGCATGTTTCCCAATGCCTGCTGCACTACACAAGATTGCATCTCGGCTGATGCAATAATGGCTTTTATTATTCACACGGATGCCAGGCGATCCTTTAAGAATCAGGAACGCACAAGTTTTTGGAAACACTGACTAAGCCGAGCAAAATAAAACCCAGAGCAAAGCCACCATATAACTATAAACAGCTACAGACAATCACCTCTTGATTAAAGCTCTGGAGAGGAAATAAAGACACAGGTCAGGCTAAAATATCTTTCATGTTTTGGAACGTTCGCTACTGACTTCCCGACTTTTTGTTGAATTTTAATTGAATTTATGATAGCAGATTGTGGATAATAATCACAAATCACAAAAGTACAAAGATGAGAGATAGATCATTTGAGTCACCACTTTATCGTAAAGCACAGTCTATTTGGATTTTATCGAAAGTCGGAAGGCGGAACGAAGTATGTTACACTGAAAAAGGCAGATGCTAAACACTTCCCTGTGGATGTAGTGCTTATTGTTTCGATCAGATGGTGTTTCGATTGGCTGGTAATGGCGAAAAGCATCACTCTGTGTGTCAAAGTTTCAGTTACATTATGCACTACTATAGTATTTATGATGTGCCTTACTTGTCTGTGCTGCACCAAAACATTCCACACCACATTAGTTTTAACCTCCTCTCACTGAATCATTTAGGACCAACTCTGCTTTCTGACTTGATGATTAAGCTTATGTTCAACTGGCGCAACTGGCTGCTGATCAAGTCGAGTTGGTCGAGCTGGTGGACCTGCCTTGGGTGTGTTGGATTATTTATGTCAGTACATTCAATTTGAAATGTATGGTCTCAATTTGGACACATACACAAGGTCTAGTGACTGCATTTTCCACCTTTTCCAGCTTATTATCTGTCTAAATAATTTCGAAAATTTTCTAATCTCCTTACCGCTGTGCTGTTTTCTTGAAACCACTTGTCTCCGATGCTGCTTTCATAGCAGTAATTCAGAAATCTGCAGGTTTACCAGCTTGACCAAGTCTTCCTGTGTATCTGCTCAAAACTCAAGCTGAATCATTTAGCAAACACATTTCCATAGAGCTCAAACTTTCTGAGAGTCCAAAGTATGTTGATATCTCACATGGCTTTAAAGTTATTAAAGTTTCAAAGCTCATGTTCTTCCTTAAAAGGTTAAGACACCAGTCCCAAGTAATTCCCACTGAACGCTAAGGTTGTGTGTGTAATTTATAAGCGAAGACATTAAGATGACATTTTACAGATCTTTTGACTCCAGTTATTCGTATTTGAAGGGTACATTTTAAGCAATCAGAAGTTAAGAAGAAACAGAGTTGAGCAATGAAAGCAGCTCTGAAATATGAAATGTGATCAAAGGTGGCACCTCGGTGTGATCCATTTTCAGCAGTCTGAGCATTTTATACAAAGTGATAATGGAGTGGGATGAGGAATAAGTGAAAAACTGTAACACTAACAGAACTGAAAAGAAAGTAAATTGTGCTTTTAACAGAAATTCAGCTCTACAAAAACTCTATGAGAATAACGAGGAGACACCGTGAGAATAACCGAGACCATGCTGAAATTACATGTGTGGTCACTTTCAGAGCTTATTGATATTGTCTGTTGAAGTTCATTTGAGACTGGTGAGTCAAAATATGGACTCAGATTGGTCAGAAAGTGTTGATTGATTTTCTATAACAGCAGCTCTGACAGTGCAGCTGCAGCTGCAACTCACAGGTTCATATTAATGTGCTCGTTTCCATAGTAACAGCTCATTCACGGCGACTTGTACAGCAGACACTCCATATAAACAGATTTTCACATGTGTATAATTGGTGATACGGTGAAGGTTTTATGTAAGGAGATTATTAAATGTTTATTTAACATTTATGGAAGGAGTCTCCAGTGTCAGCAGTTTGAGGCAAAACTGTAAATTTTGTGAGTTTTGCAACAACATGATAACACGAGAAAAAAGAGAGGCTGGTGAGCAAACGAATTTTGAACATCATTTAATTTAGCTACATGTGTAGACACAATTAAGATTAAAAAGTATCATGTGTCCTTCTTTAATATATGTAAAAAAAAATGTAATCACTGGCAAATTACTGTAGTATAATAGGAATAAAATGTGCCAATATACCAAAAAGAATCAACTTCAGGTAGCAACTGTAAGTACACTCCACCACACCAACCCCGTTGTTGATTATTTTCCTCTAAAAGCATGACACGCAGTGTTTTATTCCTTACATACGAAGGCAAACAGTGACCTGACATTTCGGTATCAATTGGTTTTCTGATCATGCGCAACAAACAGCAGAATAACGGTGGAGAATTTGTCCAAGATTGCATAGAGAAAAACTTTCAGCCTTGTACTTTTGGAGTGCAGAGTGCTTTAAGAGTGTGATTATACTGCACAGCATGTGCAATTAAGTAATCGGTAAATTTACCCCATGCTGAGAGTCAGAGGAAGAGTGGCAGTGGTGCTAGCTCAGTGATTAAAGTTCTGTTATAGTGACTGGAAGGATGTGAGTTCAAATCGCAGGACTGCCAGAAAAAAATAATGTATAATTGCATGCTGTAAATGCAAATTTGCGCGCTTATTATGACTTCGCATTCGTGCATTCGTTCCTTTGGTGATGGGGGTCGGTCTGATGACTATAGAGTGGTAAGAGACTCCAGTTACTGCCTTACCGTGAATTATCCCACAGTGCCCTCGAATTCTGATTGATCAGAAGGTGTTGATGCATTTTCTAGAACAGCAGCTGCATCTCATTCTTTGAACAGATGAAAAATTGTTGATATGGTGAAGTGTTCTCTAAGGAGACGTTTATTTACAGAAGGAGTCTCCAGTGTCAGCGATTTGTAACAGTCAGAGGTAAAGATGTACATTTCAATTTTCTTCCAGACAGAGGAGTTTACATTTTGCAGTTTCTTGGTAACATGACCAGCTGTGTATTTTTGTCTCATTCATTTTAGAAAGAGAATAAAGAGAGGCTGGTGAGGGAACAAATGTTTACAGCTGCTGTAACGTAAGTGAGAATGGGAACTAACATGTATCAAGGAAATTCCACAACATGTCAATTTGTCCATTTTCTAATAAATAAAAAATGCAATGCTCAGCAAATTGCTGTGATAAAGAAAGATATTTTTAAAAAAAAAAAGCTGTCCGCCATTGCACTTGATGTACTCACCGTATTTATTTTCAATCGGTTTTTATTGGCTCAGATTTGAATCTCTGACCAATATACACTTCTGCACTCACAGCAAACACGGGTCTTTGGATAATTAAAAGTTTTTTGCTACTCTTTCTACTTGGAACCTTTCTGCTAGGGAAACTCTATCCTAGATTTAACCTTTTTTTTCCCTGAGAGAGGACAGCATCTGTAGTCAAATATTCGATACACTTCAACTTGCTCTGATTGAGATGTGAGAAATTAGAACTGTCGATTCTAATTGCCCTAAAAATCCATAAAGTAGAGTCAACAAGGACAGACTCAGCTGAATCAGGCTAAAAAACCAGGCTTAAAAATGATGTGATCAGCTAACACTCATGAGGAGGGTTAGCTGAATCAGGATAACCCTCAGCATGAGCTAAACAGGTTGATCCTCGATTACGGGGTATAAATGAAAAAGTATGAGTAATTGCTTTCATATGAGGAGCAATCAGCCTTTTACACTGAGGATAGATTATCTCAGCTGGACAATTTGTTCTCTCGGTCTGACCTTTAAAATGAAAATTCATCTTGCTACCATCATTAAGCGAGTAAAGCCAGTGTAACCTAAGAACATCTGACGAGAATACACTGGCAGGTGACATCCTCAGCAGTGTGAATGGAGATTGAATGAGGTCTGTTCATTTTTAACCGAAACCTTAATGATGTCCTTTATAAAAGATTAACCATATAAATAAAGCAGAACATGGAGCCTGTTTTATCCCACTGTTATGACTCGAGGATTATCTTGTACCATAAAGCCAGCTCAGACGGCTAAGTAATGAATTCTTTATTCAGTAGTTCTTTATGCTTTACTGAATGGGGCGTTTTCATTAATTTGACGTGGCTTACATGTTGAAAAAGGGACTGTGGATGCATCTTTTAGGCTTCGTCTCTATAAGAAATATGGCCACGCTGCAGAGATAGTAAGATGCATTTTCTTCAGTGTGAAACAGCTCAGTCCATTGCCTATGCTAAATTTCCCCTAGGTGTGAATAAGTGTGTGTCTGTGGGGTCCTGTAATGGACTGGCATCCCATCTAGGGCATATTCACACCCAGAGCTCCTAGGATAGGCTCTGGATCATCCCTGACCGGCTCTTACTGAGGATGAATGTTTGAGCACTTACAGAAGATGAATGTCCGAATCAAGAATTTGGTAGTCCACACAAATACAACGTATACCATCATTTTTCTGTACAAAGCTGTAATGCAAGCACAGGAGTCTAAACTCTCTGAATTGAAAGTCAACATGACTGACGATTCAGTAGAGGAACTTCTTCCTGATTGGTCGGACATTGTTGTCCACATTGTAGGCATTTTTTTTATTTCAGTTTACAGAGTCTGGGGGCATTTGCTTGTAAGGACTATGCCAAATATGACAAAAGTGTTCTGAATTAAAAGTAGCACAGTGGGTAGTGTTGCCACTTCACAGCTCCGGGGTCTCTGGTTTGATCCTGAGTTTCACATGTCCCATGGGTTTCCTAAGGGCTCTCTGGGTTCTTTCCACCTCTAAGAAGAATTCAGGTGGGTGGATTGTCTACTCCAGGTTGTCCTTAGATATGTATTAATGGGTGAATGTGTGTATGGTGCCCTGCGATGGACTAGCATCGCATCCAGCATGTATTCCTGCCTCACACCCAGTAATCCCAGGATAGGTTCTGGATCCACCATGACCCCGACCAGGATAAAGCCGTTACCGCAGAATGAATGAACGAATGAATGATTTGGTAGTCTATGCAAATGCTCTGTGTACCGTCAGTATTACATACAATGCAGTATGTCTAGCAGAAGAACCCGAACTTTCTAAAGTGAAAGGCAACATGACTGACAACTTCGTCCTGATTGATTGGGCGTGGGTGTATGATTTTCTTTTTTTCCCCTCCATTTACAAAGCCTGAGGTATCACAGACAGTGGAGACATTTTATTGTGAGAGCTTTACCAAATATTACAAGAGTGTCCTGAATTAAAAGTCACTGACTTGATCCTTTAACATCATCTCAACAGTTTAAATGATAGTCGAGGACAGAATCGTATGATGATCCTTGTGCTTGATGAGCCTTGGCCAGCTCATGAATCTGCTTACTCTTAGCTGTGAGCACTTTTTTGTCCTACTTCTCCCCATCGGCGTAATGTGATTTCCGCTGAAGTGTCTCATTATGATGAACCTTGCAGCTACACAGTGACCTGGATCGAGGCGATAACTTGGTGAAGTACACGCTGTCTGGAGAAGGAGTCGGATCCATTTTCACCATCGAGCCGAGCACGGGAGACATCCATGCCTTGAGGAGTCTGGACCGCGAGGAGAAGCCATACTACACGCTGAGGGCGCAGGCTGTGGATGTGTTCACAGGACGAGCCCTCGAACCCGAGTCCACATTCGTCATCAAGGTCCAGGACATCAACGACAATGAACCAAAGTTCCTGGAGGGTCCGTATGTGGCTAGCGTCCCTGAGATGTCACCTGTAGGTAAGCTGAGCTTCTTCACATCTGTGTAAATCACAACCTGGCAAATTTGCCCCCTTAAAATGCTAAAAAAATCTCCCATATCAAGACTTTGTTGCGGAATCCATTTTGTGTCCGTTTCATCTCGGTTACATTAAATTTAACTCCATTTCCTTTCCGATACGGCAAAACTTACTGAGAGAATTGCTTTTCAGCAAGAAAGGTAAACAACAATAACATGGTTCACATCTTGAACTCCGTAGCTGCAATCTTTAAAGAGGTCATGTTTCGGTTGTGTTTTATTTATTCACACAAAAAAAAAGTCTTTCAGTTTTTTTTATTTATTTATGCTTTAAACCAGACACCATTACCCCATTTCGGAGGACAATAAGGACTTTGTTAGCAGTACATAAAGTTATATTTTGTGGACTGTTAAAGCCATGAAAAGGGAAAGAAAGAAAGAAAAGGAAGACAAAAAAAGAGATTTCATGCATTGCCCTATAGTCAAAATCAGACCAATGAGTCATAGTTTGGAAATTGCTCTCAGTCCTGTTCCTCCTACACATAACCAATGTCAGAGAATCTCATATAAAATACTTTAATGGTTTATTCCTTGGGGGTGCTAGCAACCGCGTCCTGAATGTACTACTCCTTCGACTAATATTTTTAATTTCCTCTCCAGAGCATGACTTTTTTTGCACAGATATTTTGAAGGCCAAGGTCCTGTTCCTCCTACACATTTTACAGGGTGTAAAATCCTGATATAGATTAATTGCTTTCCTTTGAGACGCTATTTAAGATTAGACTCAATTATTTGCAAAGATGTACTATTTATATTCCTTTAAATACCATGTCCCAGCATCTCATTGCATATCTGTACTTGATGATGACTGAAGCACAAAAAATAAAAATAAATAAAATCTTCAGAATTTATGCCGCAAGACAACTTTGTAAAGTGATAGGATTTGGTCACTATGTTCTCTGCACCACATGTTCATTACAACGTGGCTTATTCAAAAGAAAGGTCCCACATCTAGTCCATCAGGCTTTAATCTTAAAAGCAGACACTGTCCAATATTTGGGTTTTTCTTTTTTTACTTTTCTATTTTGTTGTATCATTTGCTTGGTAGTAGTTATAAAGGAAAATATAAGATTTAAGGCAGAGGCTAATAATTTAGTTTTTGCTAGCACTTTGGCATCCTTCTATCACATGATAACGGTGTGAAAGCTAATATTAAGGTTATCAAACCTGCCTATAATGTTAGCTAGTTTGCTATCGAACCTGGCTAATAGATGTGATTTACGTGAGAGTTAGTGTAATACTAGCTAGCAAAGGTTTGCAACATATAGATAAAATAAAATAGAGAAAAGAGATATATAGTGGTTACAGATATGACAATATACTGTATTTTTTTTTAACAAACACTGTAATCCATAATGCGATATATATATTTTTTGAATGATTAATGAGTGGACTGATTCTTAAAGACGTCCTCTCATTGACCGCTCTGCGGCAGCTGCTTGTGTCACTCTTTTGCAGAGAATTGACCTGGAGCTTCGTTATTGACCCACTTCCTCATTTCCCCTGTGAGCACTCCTCTGGCATCCGAGCTTCATGTCTTACTGGTCGTACACTCACTTAAATGTATTTTGGTAGCGATTTGTGAGTTTAGTATTAAAAGTATTAGTATTTTATCAGGGTGAAGAGATATTTTGAGAACAGGGGCGTCAACATTTTGACGTTCCAGCTAACAAAACTCTAAAGTACAAAAATCTACTTTTACAGCTCAACAAAGCCTGCTTCAAATTCACATTATCAACATTTTGAGACTATTAGACAGTTGTTTTGTTTGTTTTTTTCAAACTTTATGTACATTTGTAACTTTCTAAAGACATTTTGTATAGAACGTTGTTATTCTGTAAGCTCAAGTTCTGTTTGGTTTTATAATATTCCACATGTCTGTTTCTCAGTAAGCAATCCATCTTAAGATCTCATTCATAAATGGTTTAATTCAGTAAAAATGACATTTTTAAAAGCATTCAAAGACAACATTATGGCCATAAATGCTGAAAATATTCCCTAAGATCTAAACTACAGGAATTTTCACCTGCAAAATCTGTTGTTCCCAATCTGTTGTTTTAAACACTTAAAAATACAGTCATGTTAAAATACATTATGTTTATGTTCATGTCACAGAATACAGATAATCTATAGATATCATATCATATCATATCATATCATCATATCCTCTTCATTATCTTACACTGTGAAATATCCTTAAATTTGCCATAAAACTAATATAACAGTATAAATGACACAAGCCTTGACTTTTGCAAACGGAATTGCAATGAAAATCCTTCACCGTACCGTCTTCAAAGCTCATGCACATTCCCAATTGGCAAAACGATCTGCTGAAATACTGCTAAATAAGTATTAAACTGGGAAATCGCTGTGTTTGGAAGCACACCGTTAGCCGACGTGAGGCGTTTCATTGCAATTGCACTTATTGAAATATGCTTTGAAATACTGTTCGGATGGAATAACACTTCAGGACTTCTTGTCTTCCTCCCGGAGGAGGTCGGTAGCAATTATGATCGATTCGCCTGAGCGTTCCTGTAGCTCATAACTCACAAATGGGACTGTCTTTACAGTGTACACTGAAGCTTTATGTGTACTACATATCAATGCATATAAATACAAACTGATTGTTTTGGCTTTTTTTTTTTTTTTTTTTTATAAGTGACTGTATGTGTTGTAGGGGGCGTGGCTGATCATTAGTAGGTCATGTGACCGTAACATGTCTGTATCTGTCCTTGGAACTCAATAACTTACACCAAAAAAAAAAAATAATAAAATCCCGTGCAGCATGATTTCATTGCTTTCCTTTTAATCAGTGTCTATATATTTTATTGTTTTGTATTTTAAACCCTTTCTGGAGTGTCTTCATAGTGAAGAAAAAAGCTCAAAACCTCTTTTCCCAAAGAATATATTGAAATATTTACCAAAATGTCGATTCAGACGGTGTATATATTACCTGCAGCTCATTTTATTTCCACTGCTCGTTTTACAGAAGGTAAAATACAGAGAAATCTTTCCAGACGCAGGAAAGCGCGATCCATTAAAAAAAAAATAGTGAAATGAAGGATTTGGACTAAAATCCCAGAGATACTCTGCTATAATTACATTACCCACCTCCATATGGAAAACAAATCCAGTTTTCATATGACTTTATACCATTTATTTTTATTCAATTTCTCCTGGTTTTGGCTGTTAATAGCCTTTAAACCAAATTTTCGACATGCTTCATGACAGTCAGTCAAGAGGCTGCTGAAAAAAAGCTCTAAAAGCAGATTATTAACTATTAAATAAATTACTTTATTTATTTAATTTGAGCAATAAGCAACATTCAGAATTCAATTTAATCAGTTGAAGTTTAAACCCCTTAAACCTCCAGGAGCTGTTTGCAGGTACTGAATAATTGAAGATTTACTGAATTACCAAATAATTCATAGTAGCTACCAGCCCTGTGTGGTGCAATTTAATTAAAGATTTGCTAAATAAAGGGTTTATAATCATTCAATGCACACTTTACTAAATCATTAAATTAATAAAACATTAGATAAACTTTGCAGTTATATAATGTAATGTATTGTGTCAGGTTAAAAACGTTAATAATAAAGTTGTACTTAATTAATACTTAATAATATAACGTAAAAATGCTATACAAGTTTTCTTATTTAATGGGAATTTAATTTATTTTGCAATTACTCCTTTATTAATAGATTATATCAATTATTACTATATTAAGAAAGATTAGATTTCTAAGCAATCTTTCATTCGTAATGTATGTACAGCATTATATACTGTTCATACCATGTCACCAAACTTTAATTTAAAGTATCGGCAATATTTCTCATGAACCATTTTATTTTTTTATTTCACATTTATGAAGTTGGGGAATGAAACATAAACAAAGACATGAAACAAACACCTTTTTTTTTTCCCTTTAAAATCAATCTGTCTGGTGCAGCTTCGTTCGCAATCTGGAGATGTTTTTTTTTTTCACCCCATGATCCATTGTAAATTGTTTATCAGTGCTGATTGCGCAGATGTTAAAGAAATACACAACATACGAACTTGCAAAAATGATTCCTAATGAACGTTTGCACGTGTGTGTGTACAGGCACGTATGTGACGCGAGTCGTGGCCACGGATGCGGACGATCCCACTTACGGGAACAGCGCCCAGATCGTGTACAGTGTCCTACACGGGCAGCCGTACTTCTCTGTAGACCCCAAAACCGGTAGGTTCCCATCTACTTCATTACATCCTGAAAACAAGGCTGTACCTGCGTCTGTCTGTCAGTAAGAAATGTAATTATAGTGTTTGGCTGCTTGAGGTTAATATGTCTGGATGTGAGATGAAAAGCCTGCATGAAGTTTCTGATAATCTTCCAACTTCCGAGTCCAGAAATAAACATTTCTCTTTTTTTTTTTCTGCAGTTCGGTTCGGCATTTTGTCTGCAAGCTGCATTTTTCTGATCAAAAGGTGCTCCCTGTGAGACAGAAACTATTACAGTTGATTAGCCTTTAGCAGAATGTCAACTGCTCACCTTTTACGTCGCAGCTCTTAGGGACATTGATTAATGAATAGCTATTAAAAACCCGTATCTCTGCATCTCTGCTCAGCCATCAAAGGAAAATTGAATTTGAGTAAACTGTAGCCTGACTAACCGACTCTACCCGCTTTCTATCATCCCCTCTGCGTCCTTCCTCTTGTGCTCAGGTGTGATAAGGATTGCATTACCCAACATGGACCGGGAGATCAAAGAGTCGTACCAGGTCGTGATCCAGGCCAAAGATATGGGAGGACAGCTGGGGGGTCTGGCTGGAACCACCACCGTCAACATCACCCTCACTGACGTCAACGATAATCCACCGAGGTTTGCTAAAAGTACGTCACGCTAAAATGTACACAACCTCCTGAAATACTCAAAGCAATATGCGACAGGTAAAAAATGATGATTTTTGGATCTTTAATATGCCTTCTCTTACTCTATCATGTTATCCAAACTACATATATGTGTCTTTCACTTGTTTTTTTTTTCCCCCCTTTCGTCCACTCACTTCCACTGCATTAACTGAACTTTTGACCGTTTAGCTCCACCCACTCCAGCATCGTGTTATGTCATACATGAATATCCTTAAAAAGCTTTAAGATAAATGTCAATTAACGTACGTGTCATTATAATATATACACATCGGTTTTATTCATAAATCTTATAAACCACGCTTAATAGAGTGCAAACACACGTTTTGTTTTGTTTTTCTCAAACGATTTCCTTCGATATTTATCCAAATATATCAGTTTCTGAACATTCTTGCTTTTATATCTTCATTCCTCCCTCTGATTAAAAGGATATTATTGTTGGATTTATGTTTATTTTATACAAAAAAAGTAGTTTATAACACTCCATGGTTTTTCCCGATTAAACAATAAAACAATGAAATAACGGACAAACTAACTTTTCTGTAAAAGATTTTCTCCTCACAGTGAAAAATCCTTTCATTCTCACTTCATCCAAAGATTAGATTTTTGATTGTATTACGTATGCAAATTTTACGCATATTTATTTAGATTGAGCCTTGTTTGTATAAATAAAAGTTTTTTTTAAATGTAATAAAATAATAAGGTGAAGAGGAACCTGGTGATTAATTGTGATATCTGTTGTTTTAAAAATGACCTGGTTCACCTGTAGGGACTTAACACCATTTAAAAGCTTCTATCATCAGCGCGCTTCTGGCTTTAGAAAAAAAAAAAAAAAAAAAAACGTAGCAAATAAAAATGGGGAGGAAAAGTTTCTCTTCCATGCCAGTTTACCTTTATGGAAAATTTCCATAGGGATTGCTATTAGAAATTTCCAGTAAGTGTTCAGCTGGTGTGCTCTGGGAGTATCACTGGTATCTCACACGCTAAAAGGATATTTATGGGATTATCCATTGGAATATGGATTTCCATGGTGTTCCTGTTGATTTTTTTTTTCTAGTTTCTAATTGGATGAGCCTATTTATGGGTTATCTGATGGAATACTGGAACGTGGTCTGATTTCTATGGAATCTTAATGGAATTTTATGGGTTATCTGCTGGAATATTGGAACGTGGTCTGATTTCTATGGAATCTTAATGGAATTTTATGGGTTATCTGCTGGAATATTGGAACGTGGTCTGATTTCTATGGAATCTTAATGGAATTTTATGGGTTATCTGCTGGAATATTGGAACGTGGTCTGATTTCTATGGAATCTTAATGGA
>CM074936.1:1240135-1260437 GCA_037576815.1 Pangasius larnaudii | reverse complement strand
CCTGTCCTATCCTCTACTAACCTTTCCTCTTCTATCTTCTCTCCTTCTTTAATTTTGTTCCTTTTCTTTCCTTTTTTTTCCCCCTTTCCTTTCCTATCTTTCCTTTCCCTTCTGTTCCTTTTTCTTTGCCTTTCGTTTCCTACCCATTTTTTGGTTCCCCATCTTTCCTTTCCTTTCCTTTAACATAATGTAAAAACAACATTCCCATAAAATCAAGACGATTTATAAAATCTACTTAAATCCTTAATTGAAAATGTAACAATCGTATTTCTCGTTTCTATTAAAGCTGACACAATTCACTTCTCGTTTTATTTATTATTATGTAATCTCAGCTTTTATGATTTTTTTTATTCAGTTCAGGTTAAAAAGATCCTCCTTCCTCCTTCCTCCATAAATGTCATCTTTTTATGCATGTGGCTCTGTTTAGGACAGAACTGGATCCCAGTTCTAAAAAAAAAAAAATCTTGTATTTTCATTCAGGACAGCGAACAGGACAGAAGAAGCTGAGCCAGGTCTTTCCCTCAGGCAGGAGTGACCCGGCTTCCGGCCACTGCACTCCAGATACTTCACTGATTATTTATTTATTTATTTATTTATTTGTATCTTATTGTTTTTTTGGATGAGCAAGCTGACAGAAACGTCCCAGTTTTGCTGATTATCCTCCATAAAACTGACAAAAATGGCTTCACAATCACTGGATATCAGAGTTTTATTATGTATCATAAGCTCATTATTTTTCATGATTCCTTTCTGGATCTGCTTTGTTATACTTCCTGAAACATGATTCACCCTGCCTTCTTATCCGTTTTTCCTCAAGTGTTGAACCGAAAGGACTTTTTTCTATTAATATCATATTAAATAGAATTATAGACAGAAGCTGTTCTGCTCGGAGACACTTCATAATTACGGGTCATTACCTTTTAGCATGGTGTTATTAGGATTCAGCGTGCGGTTCCGTTGAGGTGAGGATTATTACCCCTGTGGGGCAGTTTGCACATGGCAATTATAAAATACCATGTGTCTTAAAATATCTCAGGAGGTTGAAGCTAAGTTCAGTGTAGGACAAGATAAAGTGTTCCTAAGGTGTGAGAGAAAATGAGGAATGTGAGAGTCGAGTTCAAAACTCAAGCCACGAAGCGATCGACGACAGAAAAACCAAATGCAAGAAACCAGGAAGTGCAATGCAGAGAAGATTACGCACGAGGTATCTGTATGAATTCGAACAAACTTAACCTTCGTATCTTTTAGGATTTTTCCAAGGGAAACCCTACCTTCACACTAGCAAGTGATAAAGCACTAATGACTCTTGTAGTTTGTCGCTTGCGGGCGTGTAATGACTGCTGCTGTTGTCGCTTGTCGCAGTGGGTTTTTTTTTTCTGATGTGAAAAGGTCTATCTTCTAGTGATAACTAGTTAAACACATCAAATAACGCACTAATCAGTGTGAAAATTGGTTGTTTGATCTACGTTGCATGCTCAGTTTCGTACTAGCGTCATACTCAGATTAGATTAGCGAGCTAACTGTACTAGCTACGTACACTCACCAGAGGCACTAACGATCTCTGCTGCTTCCTTCCAAGCTTTATTTTCCTCCGTCTCTCTCTGTATACATTTAATGAGAGACTGTATATGACAGGATAAGATGAAATCACACTCATATAATTATAAAATCATTCATTTCTATTAGTCGCTTAGTAATTAATGCGCTTAACTAGCTAACTCGCTCGCCATATGCTATTATATAAAATTATCTAGCTATCACTTTTTAGCCTTTTAGTCAGTTAGCCGTTGGATGAACTGTTAATTTATTAGCTAGCCCATAGGGCAAATAAAAGCTCCAGTGTGTTGTCCAGTCCCATGTTTTGTTGCCTGACTGACTAAGGTAGAAATTGATAGCTATCTAGCTCACTTTACGTATTGATATAATGTAAGCTCTTACTTTTTAGCCTAGTCATTTAGGCTTCCAGGCAACAAAATGAGGGATTAAACAGCACACTGGGGCTTTTACAGGCCCTGTGGGCTAGCTAATAAATTTAGGACTTGCTAACTCAAGCCTACCTGTGTCCTGATATTGAAGCAAGGCTTTTTTTTTTTCATTTTAAAAGACTGTATTTTTTTTATCCTACTACAGTATTTATGACCAGGCTGTTTCCCAGATTTCCTCGCAGCATTTCTACCACCCACACTGGCTGTTTGACCACCGGCTCCTCGCTGCAACCTTCCAAATTATTCCAGCACTGCAAGCTGTTGCGTTGTGTCCTGTGGGAGTCGATCGGTAATGCAGGTCTCTAGCCTGAGCAAATTTCATGACTGACACTGTTCCAATTGCTCAGGCTGTTTCTCCGAGGAAGTGGAAAAGCCTCACGCCTACTGCTGCTGCTCAAGATGGCTCTCGTGTGTGTTACGCTAAAAACAGCAGCTGGGCTTCTGACAAGACTCTCAAACCACACCGCTTGGCAAAACAATCTCAACCTGTTAATGCTAATCGTTAAACACACACACACACACACACACACACACACACACATGCATGCCTGAAAAATGGGCGCACTAATGATTACAGATGTCATTTTACATAAAGGAAGTGATGGAAATATAGCAAAGGGCCCTAAATGTACACATTTTGTTTAGAAAAAAGTAAGCAGTTAGCACATTGCTGTCATTTTTACATCAACAGTCACAGCTTTTTATGTATTTTCTGTTTATCTCACCCTGTTCAACCCTGATTATCAGGATTAATCCCATTCATCACTAACACTTCCCTCCCCCTTCCTTTGTAGTGATGCAATTATACAATTTTTCTTTTTCTAGTATTTGGCGATCTCGATAAATCAGGAATCTCAAAATAAATCATTTACCATAGTATTAGTCACACACTTACGTTGCTAGGCACATCATTTACACCGTTAGCTAGTTGATTTTAAGCCAACTGAATTAGCTGGCTACTACGGGTTGCCATGGAGAAGAGCGACTTTTGTTTCACTTCGCTTCTGTACAGCTGTAAGTAAATTACGTTGGCTTTTTTCAGTGTTTTCAGTGTGTCGGAATCTGTCGTTGCCAAGCGGCTACGTCACAAGCAATACACAGGAAAAGAGCTGTTATTTTCACTCAGCTACCATAGTCTACAGACTTTCTTCACCTAGCCAGCGTTTGCAATGAAAATGAGTTTTAAAAAAGAGCGCTGTACATTTAACATATATAGTTACACAGCAGTAGTTGAGCTCGATGTTTTGTTTCACTTCCTCACAATAAGAGCATGGACAAAACTTCATCTTCGTCTAATCTGCCTTCAAAACCCAAGCCTGCTTAATCAAAACGCCAGGACTGAGTCTCCGCCCAAATCCCGACAGGCTCTTTTAATTACTGTTTTCTAAACATCGCACCGTAAATACCACGGTATTCGAGAGGATTCGAGCGTCGAAGCGAGCCACGTCGCCTGCTGCGCTCGCTCTTCCCCTGCTCCGGAGCTCATTTTCTGCGATCCGCACCCGCTAACTTTCCCCACAGCGCTGATGTGGAATCCTGCAGAGCCGAAGCCGTCAAATAAACAATTCTCCGGGAAAAGAGCGGGCGTTATTTTTCATGGGTCATGTCTGACTTGATATTACGGCTCACATCTCGGAAAAATGCAGCTTATTGTAATGCGGTTCGGAGGTTTTGAATACATTTAGGAAAGATTAATAGCCGTCATTATTTCTCCTCTTCTTTTTTTTTTTTTTTTTTTTCCGTCGTAGCGGCTCTGTGTGATTTTGATACGCAGACGATTTGTTAATATACGAAGACGTGTGAGATGGTTTCTCATATATTTTTTTTTTATCAAGAACAATGTCTACAATACACAGATGTCCGCAGTGTTAAAGTTTCATTTACATCACGTCACACCAAAACCCAACGAAGCTTCATGTGGATAATCAGAAATGTAATAACGAGTGAGAGTGAAGGAATGCTAATGTAACACAGAATGCACACGGTTTCTTCCCGCTGATGAGCTGGTTAATAAGAGACATTTCTCTAGAAGGGCTGATTGGCTGATTAATGAGGGCTTAAGATGGAGTAAGACACGGAAAGTCAGCGAGAGTGAAAAAGTCCGAGAGTGAGATATAAAGAAAGTGCCTAGCTTAATGATTGAATTGTGAGGCACTCTGGGAAAACTTGTCGATGTTAGTGACACTTTTTTCACTGTCGCGGTTCCCATGACAACAAGCTCCGTGTGTTTGTTTTGGGTTCTGATTAAAGCCTGTCTCCGCCCCCACTGCCTTGTCATCGGTTTGTTTTAGTGATTATGCTCACCTGCTCCCTGTTTCACGCCGATTCGTTTGGATATTGCTTTTATTATTTTCTTTGGTCGCGAGGCGAGATCGCTGGTCTTTGGACGCATCATGTGACGCACACCAAAGACGGACAACGACAAAGTTCTGTCGGTGTGAGAGATTTTAGATTAAAATCTTGCCGTGTGACACCTCTGAGGCGACGGAGATGCTTCCGTATGTGATATAAATGTGGATTTTCATTACACTTTCCTCTGAGGACTTTTCATTTTCAGTTTTTTTTTTTGTTTTCACTCTTTGGACGTGTTATCATGTCTCCCAAAACATACGGATATCTTATTATTCTCTTCTCCAGCTCTGTGAAAGAGCAATATCTTCTGGACTGCATTTAAAGGAGGTTTTTTTTTTTTTTTTTTTTTTTTTGTTCCTGATTCTCATTGACTCTAAACTCAGCTGCTCACAGGAAACTAATTTAAGTTCCAGCCTGATTGAACTGTTCATGCCTTAAACTATCTGCATTGTGTTTTAAGTCATTAGACGCTTTAATGGGGCGAATTTGAGAAATTTAACAAGAGCATATTAACGGAGATGCAAACTTTTGAGCTTGGGATATTTACACTGTAGGTTGTAACAGATTTCAATTCAGGAAACGTATTAAACGAACTGTAGAGGGGACGAAACTTTGAACTCAACTGCATGCTACGCTCAGAATAACCTTAATTAGCATGTGGAACATCGCAAGCCTGAGCTCATCATCTCTCGCTAAGCAAGGAGATGTCCTGAACTTGCAATAAGCATGATGCATGATGACATCATCACTCAGTGTCCTGTTCGTTTATTTTTGTTTTGTTTTTTTTTTAACATCGGAAAAAAAGGCAAGAATTATTGTTTTTGCTATAAATCTATGTCTAGACACATGGGAATGTTGAAAACATTAAAATTGGATTCATGCTTCTGGAGGAACCCTTAAAGGTTCTAGGTAGAACCCTGCAACAAAGTGCTTCTCTATCAGGAAGGGTTCAAGGTGGAACGCTTTTTTGGAAGCTACAGTAGGAACCGTTAATGATCAAAACGAACCCTTAAATAGCCCTCTTTTCTAACAGTGTGCTTATTAATACATTTTGAACTGTTAAGGATTGTTCCTCTGGAGTACCCCTTAAAGGTTCCATCTACAGTAGAAAGGGTTCAGAAAGGGTTCAGAAAGGAGCAGAACCACAAGGAAGAACGCTTAAGTATGCATCTTTAAGGGTCCTTTGGTTGTCCCTCTGGGAGAACTCTTCAAGGATGTAGGTAGAAACCTGTACCAGTGTTTATCTACCTGAAAGGGCTCAAAGCTGAACCCTTTTGGATGTAAAGAACCCTTAAAAAACTCTTAAAGAATTTATTACCATTAAGGTTTCTTTGGTTGTGCCTAGAACCCTACCACTGAATTATCCTAAACGAATGATCCAATGATCCCTTTAACCCTTTAATGCTTTAACCCGCCCCTTTTTTTTCCTAAAAGTGCATGTAGGAACAAATTTAGACACTGTATCGTTCTCTATAGAACCCTACAGCAGTGTTTCTCTATCAGAAAGGGGTTCAGAGTAGAACTATGAAGCCTGATTTATATGATGAGCCCTTTAAGAACTCATCCTTGAGGATGTATGAACAAACTTATAACCCTTAAGGGTTCTTTGGTTGTTTCTCTGAGCGATCCCATCGAGGTTCTACAGTATGTAGAACCATACAACAAAGTGTTAACCAGAACATGGCTGGAAATTAAGAAGCGTTATCCAGTGGACCCCTTAAAACAAAATCGTTGTGGCTCTGGGGGAATCCTTCAATGTCCTATGAACCTTTAATTACTGAATAAACCCTTAAAGAACCCCTGAAGAACCCTTGTTGACTGTGTACTATGTCAACTGGGTAAGTGTACGGTACAAACTCCACATTATTGCTTTCTTCTTAGTGTTTAGAACCAGTCTGGAGATTTAGCTAGAATTGCAAGACTCTTTAAGGGTTCTTTAAGGATTCATTAGATTCATTCTTAAAGGGTTCTACCTGGAACTCTGTCTGATAGAAAAACTCTGCATGGTTTGATATTTGGTTTGGGAATAATTTAGATATGCGAACATGTGCGTCAATAAAGTGCTGGTGAACAGAACAGAACAGAACAGAAAGGAACGGATAAAAGGACTCAGACAGAGATTGTGTGTGTGTGTGTGTGTGTGTGTGAGAGAGAGAGAGAGAGAGAGAGACTGAGAAGGAGAGCGAGAAGGAGACGGGGGTGCGACTAGATGATAACGCAGAGCAAACAGAACCACTGGAAAGCGGGCAGAGCTTCTGCCTCTGATTTTCTCTCCGTGTCGTATCGTTCCTCTCGTCCTGTGCGCGTGATACACAGAAATACACGCGGACGAGGACGTGGACGAGGACGTCGCGAGGAATCTCCCGAAGCCCAACAGACGTCCGTGTCCAGCTTGTCTTTTTCACATGGAGCCCTGATGAAAGGAAGGAAGTGAGCAGGTAGCGTGCTTTCCTTTTCCACTTGTGCACTTGATAAGTCACAGCACTGGAAATGAGGTCGGAACTCAATTATTATTTAAATAATTTTTTAATAAAAAAAATAATAATAATAATTCAAGTTAAAAATGTTATTTGTTCATTTTTAATTAATTCATTCATTTTATTTTATTTATTTTTATTTATTTATTTTATTTGAAATGCTTTTTTGGTGAGTAAATGAATTGACACTAGGCTGCATGGATATCGCTGCTGCCTCACAGCTCCCGGGTTCTTGGTTCGATCCTGAGCTCCAGTTACGTTCTGTGTGGAGTTTTACACGCATCTGCTTGTGGGTTTCCTGTGGGTTCATCAGGGTTCTCTGGTTTCCTCCCACCTCCTAAAAACATGCCAGTAGGTGGATTGGTGACTAAATTGCACTAAATGTATGTGATGCAAGGTCTGATGGACTGGTATGTCTTGGCGTATCCAGGGTGTATTCCCGCTTCACGCCCCGCGTTCCTGGGATAGACTCCGGATCCACCGCGACCCTGACCAGGATAAAGCGCTTCCTGAAGATGAATGAATGAATGATATATGAATTGAGATTGGAATTTAGTTGGTAAATAAAATTCCAGCACAGATGCCTGAGAACCCGCTAATATTGTGAGCTGTCACAATATCGCATCTAGCAGCAGGTGATAAAGACGAACACCTAAATCTGTGTTGTGACGTGCCGATGCTGTGACGTGCCGATGCTGTGACGTGCCGATGCTGTTCACTGGAGTAACATCAGTAACCAGATTTCAGGATTGTGTGGATGAATGTGTCTTCAGCTGCGCTTTCAGGTGCTAATTGCACACGTGAGATATGAAAAAAAAATGTACACATTTTTTAAAAATTGTTTTACTGTTAAGGAGTGTGTGTGTGTGTGTGTGTGTGTGTGTGTGTGTGTGTGTGTGAGAGCATGTTCGATCCTACATGCAAATGACGCCTCATTAGCCCAGAATTTTGTGAAATGGTTGCAACACGCGCTGCGGCGTCTGCCAGCATGCCTTCTGCTGCTCGAGCATGAAGCGAATTTGTGTCAACGCTGAATCCCTGCCAGGCGTCGGGCATCTGGCCTCGTCTCCGAGAAAGAAAAAAAAAAACTCACACATAGACAGGAAGCGGCTTACAGCAAGAACCCGGAGCTACAGCTCGAGCCAGAGCCATTCATCTTCTCCTCTGGACTGGAGAACATTCGTGATCTGAGCTTTGATGCAGATAAAAAGCGCTAATCACAGGTCGCTTGTGGGCTTTATTGCATCTTTATGAATATGAATAAAATGTTAGCTTGAGCCTAAATCAGTGCTGATTGTGCTTTAGGTTTAGCTGATTGGCTGTTTTTTTTTTTTTTACTGATCTGCTGCCGAGACAGTTAGGAACCATAAACAAGTATCAGAAAGGAAAGACATGATGATGAGGAGGAGTTGGTTTCACTGGACAATCGGGTTCATTTGCGACTGAAATGATCCTGATAATGTCCTGATGCCATTTGCATCTCAGCAACACTGGGTTTTTCAAGCTAATATTTCACACTGTTCATATTACACCTAAGAATTCATCATTATTTTGTGGTTAAGTGAAACTGTCAGACAGTGGTGCTGGATTTCTTCACTCGAGCTGCTATGCTATGAGAAAAATCTTCTTAAATTCAAGGTCAGCGTGATGGGTAACTGAGACACACCTCTTTTTCACTCAGACTCCGCACAGTGTGTGCTAACGCTGCATTCGCCTATAGGAAACGCTATAAGTCGTAATTTCTGACCTCCAAATAGGAAAAACCAAAGAAACTGCCCCCTTTACTCAGGAACTCAGGATGATCTCCTCAAGCCCAAGTTCAGCAAGTGACGTCGAATCAACATGGCGGGTTCACAGCATGATCAATAAATAAAATTCTGATCTTTAAATGTGTTCAACTGTATATACAGCAGTATTAGCTTTAGATCAATCACCGTACAGACATATTCGCTTTTTCAATCTATAACTCTGACGATACAGTTCACGCTGGCTAGCTTGTTGTTAATAAATGATGAACATGCCACACACACACACACACACACACACACTCACACACACATACACACACACACACACACACTTTGGAGCTCAAAGGCACAGAGGTCGAAAATGAAAATGAATTGTCTCACAAGCTTTCACTAGAGAGAGAATTTTTTTTATTGTTAAATGAGACCAAGAACTGCATGCTTTAACCTCAAGAAGCCATTTGGCTGCATAAACAAGCGACATTTACTCACTGACTCGCAACTAACTGCTTCAGACCAAACTCTGGAATAATCTTTTTCAAAATCCAATGACTCGATCTGTTCAAATCAGTGGATTGTGGACCGGATTGTGGATACCTGTGGACCGGTTAGTGTTCAAAATAAATCAGTGGGAGGAGCATCTGAGGCAGAGACTCAATAAAGCAGCGCCTTCAGTGGAAAGACTTCACTCACAACTATAAATAAATAATAATACATCATCTAAGTTACTATTAACACAAGAACAAGAAAAGTCCCGGAATGGATCGTGGTTGCGCTTCGACTGAGTTTTGATTCTGTTTCAATAAATCCTTTAGTGTGTGTGTTAAGATTAGTGCTCAGGACATGATGCAGGGTTTAAGTGATGTTCCTACTGAGTAATCTAATCAAGAACCGTACCTTTCTTTAGCACGTTACGGCAGGCCGCGAGCTTTACCATCTGGAGCCAGCTCAGCGTGATGTTTATTCATGGTGTAGATGTCTGACTTCGTTATATAGTGTGTGTAGGAAAAGTGTGCTCTCAGCAGAAAGTCTGGATGTTGGGTTTCGTGAAGGTGCTGTAGCACAAAAAAATCGTGGTATCACTTTGATCGGGTGTTGATTTTTAAGCCTGTCTTCATGCTACAATGCCTCTGTTTCTGTTCGAGTTTGAAGAAATTAAACAAACAGGTAGCTCACTTTCCCAGGACCTTTTGGTCAGCTCCAGTCGGATATTTTGAGTATAAATGGGGAACAAAATTGACGACAATAATTTCATGACCCTACTGACCCTACTTATGGCTCTATCTGCTATTCAGTCTCTGCCCAGGTACACCCTTTAAAAACGTAGAGCCGTTAAGGATTCTTCAGTTGCCTCCCTGGGGAAGAATTAAAGCTTATAAAACAATTTCTGTAGAGAAAACATGGCTGGTATGAAGGATAAGCTGACCAAGCACCCAAAATATTTACCTATTGGAGGTAGATCCCTTTTTCTAAGAGTTTATATAGTAAGTGGATTACTGTTAATATAACCTGTTATGCTCTTTAAATTTCATTATCATGGTACTTGGTAGAGTCTTAAATCTAGAACAGACTTAAATGTAGAAGCAGCGAGTGAAATTTGCTCATGCGCAGTAGGAGAGACATGCAACTGTCACGTCTTGACATGCATATACTGTGTATACATCACTTCTCTGTGTTCATTTGTAGAAAAAAAAAAGAAACCCACACTAATTTCCACGCTCGTTAAGGAGGAAATGCGATCGATGCATCGAGAGCATAAAGATGTTATCTGTTTTTGTTTTTTTTTTTAAATCGTACAATTATGGTTAAAGCAATGTAGAACATTATAAGATGCCGTAGTAAATGTGGTTAAAATGAAAACAAACAAAAAAATAAAAAGGATAATGATCTTATGAACTGTGCATTATTAATCAGTTACAGTACATGTTTAAAATCTGTGATTGTTCTGCATGGGTCCAATGGAAAGCCAGTGCTATTGTTTAATTACTGCATGTTTTCCAAGCCACCGTCAAAGCTACGGTATATCAGAGTAATGAAAGTACCACTGATTTTCCTGATGTGTGTGTGTGTGTGTGTGTGTGTGTGTGTGTGTGTGTGTGTGTGTGTGTGTGTGTGTGTGTGTGTGACTTTACAGCATTTTTTTAACGTTCTGTTACCGTGGTGACCCCTGTCATGTTTCTTCAGTGATGGTACTGTTGGGCCACGGGACTCTTTGGCTTCAGTGAAATTGTACAGCACTCGCTGATGATATCAATCCACTGGTGCTTAAAAAAGAAGCAAACACTTTCTGAAGCATGTCACTTAAATCACGGTCGAGTAACACGGCTCAGACCAAAAAAAAAAATGACTCTGTCTGTACAGCTCAGCTTACTTTCTTCAGCTTTTTTTTTTTCAAGCCATCTTCCCTTAAAGTCCTTAATAATAGCTAGTCTGAAGCCCTTAAACCCTTAAACCTCCCTAAAGCTCCCTGCTAGGCAACTGTTGTGTTGCGACTTTTTCCTTACTCTCCGATTCTTATAAAACACTTGAGCGTCACTTCACGATGTAAAAGTGTCTGAAATGAGCTCCGTAACTGCCTCAGCTCGGCAGGGGGGCTGGGCAGGTCGCCGCGAGGCCGATATTTCCTTCTGACTTCATACTTGAGGGCTTTTGACATATTTTTACTTCTAATATGAAGGTAAAAGTAAAGAACATTAAAGTTACAGTTCCACATTTAACTCCGAGTTTTCAGACTTTTCTTCTGCTGTGAGGAGGTTTGACTCACACTGATGGAATTAATAATGAATTAATTCATGATCATAATTAATATTATTCCTCTTACACCACAGCAAGTTGCCAATGATCGCAATGTTGAATTGATTAAAGAATGACGCGTCATACTTGTAATCCGTTTATTAGTTACATTTCATGTTATTATTTCCTGTTCCTGTTATTATTTACATCATAGCAGCTATAAACAGACATTCCTTCACCAAAATGTCATAAATTGTCATGTTATCAAGAAACCACAATTGTAAACTACTGCATCTTGAAGTTACAGCTATATAACGCACAACACACCGTGCTGTTATAGAAACTAAATCTCTAAATCTCTTTATATGCGAAGCATGTACAAGCTGCACAAGTCCCTGTGTATGACTACTGTGTATGATCGTTACTATGGAAACGATGACGTATTACAGCGAGAGCATTAATATAAACCTGTCGTTCACGTTTCGGCCGGAACTACTGTCCAAGCCACGCTGTTATACAAAAATAATGCACACCTTCTGACCAATCAGATTCAAGAATCCCACAGCGCTGTGGTGTAAAGAAAAGTAATCAACATCTTCTGACCAATCAGGATGAAGAATACAGCAGCGCTGTGGTTCAAATGCTAACACACACATAAAGTACAAACGCTTGGATTAGCAGCAGACAAACACATGCACAAGCTAACATCAGTAACCAATCAGATAAAACTTACACGGATGTGTAAACGTGAAATGTCTCACCATAAGGTCATGTGTCATATACAGCGTCTGTTGGCCCTTTGTGACGATTATGTAATGACATCATCTGCTATCTAGGTCTCAATCATTTCTCCGAAGCATTTTCTCAGTCAATCTCCGAGCCGTGTTTATTTCCAGCATTGTCACGATCTCTTCCCAGTGGGTTCCTCTGAAACGTGCCTCATGGCCAAACTAATAAAGAAGGAATTAAAGATCAAATTAAATAAACCTGAGATGGAGCGCAAGGCACTGGGGTCTAAACAGAGCCCCCTTCTTCCAGCCGAGCGTGGTGAGAGGCCGTGGGGCTAATTTCCACTCCAACGCATTTGATTCATCACTCCATGGGGCAGCTGCTTCCATCCCTCACGCTCTCATTAATCGGCGGCGAAGTTGCAGCTCTGTGAGTCAGTGCCAGAGTAAATACGGCTGCACTGAAGAGGGCACCGTCAGCAAGACGCCAGGCTAACGTGGGTGGATGCTAATACGGAGAGCCAGAATTAAGCTGTCATTTCTATACTGCGTGATTTCTTATGCAGTTCTCTCTTAGAGTCAGGTCTTTGTTCTTGAGGCAACAAAAAAAGTTTATTTATTTTTAACATTGCGACTGTGCAGCTTCTGCAATTCCTCCATGTTCGTGGCCAAGTTACGTAGAACACTAAAGCGACCGTAGATGAACGTACTGCTCAGCTCCCGTGACGGTAGCGCCGTGCTAGTAAACCCGTCACAGTGAGAAATCCACTTACAGAATATCACAACAATGCAGTTCACCAAATTTCAGCTCGATCAGACTTCCAGTCCCTGCAAAATCCCTGTAGATGTCAGGGGGAAAAAAAGGTCGTTACAAAGCACTAGAGACCACTTCCATAAATCTGAGATAAAAGTCTTCTTACAGAAAACATCAGCGGGTTATTATAGGAAAATAATCAATGACTTGGTGGAGTGATGAAGCTGATGCTGATGTTGCTGATGTTTTCTGTAAGAAGACATTCACTTGTCCTGATGTGTTTTATTCCACTTACGCAACAGCACGAATGGCATGTCATACGTTTTATGCATTTATAGTCACATTTAATGTTGCGGAACGTCCAAGAAACAAGTTAGCTCCAGTTCTCAAACAGTCGTCAGAGCGCTGTGGTGGAATTAAGGGTTCTTTCACACTCGGCCACCATTTCTTGGTTGTGTGTGTCATTTATTTTTCTCCCACTGTTCTCCCACTGTTGCTTTCTATCATGCGGGTTGTACTGCTGTAGGTTCTCACAGCACAAACAGCGATGGTTAAGAGTAATGACCACAGGAAAGGCACGAGGAAGGTGGATAAATACATTGAACATAAAACAGCAGGTTTTTAATTATAATGCAGAGCAAATCTTAAGGTTGTAAAATATGGTGTAAGCACTTTGCCTTGAGGCTAAAGAAGTAGCATGATTAAAAAAAATATGTTTAATGGATTAATGTGTAATTGAATAAACGGTTGTGCAAATTATGCACCGGGTGGCGTAGTGTTGCTGCCTCACAGCTCCAGGGTTCAATCCTGCACTTTCATGTTCTCCACATCTTCATGTGGGTTTCCTCTGGGTTCTCCGGTTTCCTGTCACCTCCCAGAAACATGGCAGTAGGAGGACTGGCTACACTAATGGTGCGAATGAGTGTGTGAATGTGTGTTTGCTGACGTGCGATGAACCCATCCAGGTTGTATTCCCGCCTCACTCCTAGTGTTCCCGGGATAGACTCTGGATCCGGATGATTTATTTTGCACTGCATGTCCATAACTGAACAGTCTGTAGCTCTACTGCATCAGCGTCACTCTGGCTTTGGTGAAAATCTAAAATTTGTAAAACACTGAGAGGGCAGAAGTGAAAATTTCACTTCATTAACAAACTTAATGTGATTGTTAAATATACAGTGATAATGTATGCTTATAGATATTTACAGTACAGATATGTGCATGTTATGTTCACTAAACGAGTGCAACTGCCTCTCCTGCTTGTGATACGCTGCAAGAAATTCTTTTTGAGGACTACTTTTTGAAAACACTCGCTATAAGATCATTACAAAACGTCTTGTTTGTGATGTTTTGTTAATTGTTAGTCTTAAAGGATCTAATGTTTCTGTAAAGAACTCTACAACGAAGCATTTTTCCTAGGAGAAATAGTTCTAAGTAGAAATTCATGCTATTTTTGGCAAAGAAAACATGTCTGACCTTTTTTATAAAATGGTCCTAGTACTGAGCCTTGAGGTATTCCTGCAAAGTCTTGATCAGTTAAAATATGTTTGATGGCTGAAGTTTGCTTTTTAGTTTGGTAACTGAGCTCCGAGGCTAATGCACGGAAAAGGAATGGAAGCTTATAGCCACCAGTTCAGCACGGTGTACTAAATATATCGTTACAGCGGCGTCTCATCACTCGAATTTGTGGAGTTGTTCAGTGTCAGCTCTTGGCTGAGGGATTTGCACTTAACTTCTGGTGAGACGCTCAACATTTCCTGTTCATAACATGTGTTCTTTTTAATAAAGCAAAACAGTAGATATACTTCTGTTTCCTGTTTCCCATCATCCATTTCCTCGCTAGCTCCTTCCTGCTAAATTGTACCTGCATATAAATGGCCAGAAGCTAACGTACTCTTCTGAAATATATAAGCCTGTCAGTGTTTGATTGCTAAATGTCATCTGGTGCACCAGTATGGCCGCTTTCTTAAACATGGCCAGGGGAGAGCACAGCTTGGTATGCTGGGAAATGAGCAGGGTGGTGATGAATGGCTGTGATTAGCGACTCGGAGCATGTGGCTTTATGGTCTAGCAGTGCTGCCGTTATCACTTAAACCTGAGGCGAGGCGTTTTATCGTATCACGGAGCTATAGATTTAGCAAGGACTATAAAGATCGCTTATGTGTTCAGGTAAAAAGCCAATAATTTCCTTGGAAAGCTTGCGTCTGGCTTTTGTGGAATCATCAAGCATTTTGCAATGCTTAAAACCTATATCAGTGTGTCCTTGTGATGTTTTTTTCTGGGAGTTTTACATCTTCAGGTATTACAGGCTTTCCCAAGTACATTCTTAAAGACAGCGATTAGCATTGATGCATTAGTAAATTGATGCATTAGACTGGTAATGTTAAACTCTAAAAGGAAGCCATTAACTCACCTATTCAGCTTCAGCCAAGGGTTTCTCAACCATTTTTAGCCTGTGGTCCCATTTTCAGAGCCCAGAATCCCAAAAAACCCCACCCCCAACCATTCGTGGTGGCAATTAATAGAATTTATACGTTGGTGTACGACATGAAAAATTAGCAACTTTAATATTTATAGATTACAATTAAAAACTTAAAATCTAAAGCACATGTATTGGATATCAATACATCAGTTTCAGCAAAATGACAAATTCTACACAGAAAACTAGCTAAATAATTAACATTACACGTTCCAAACCGAGCGCCAACTCCTAGCTAGCTTTTTTATTTGCCAGAATAATCTTGGACTAGCATTACGTGACTTTACATCTCAATCTAAGGCCTACTGTCATCCTTTATTATTTTGTTATTAGATCATCTGCACCACTTACCACACTTCTGCTTCCTCTTTTCTTCTTGTTTTCTCGTTCTTTTCTGGCTTCCAGACATGCAAGTTCCCTTCATTTTTTGGAAAATTCAAAATAAACTACATCCAGTTTCAACAGAAGTCACCCCATTAGCAACAGCACAAGCTACCGTGCCATGAACTGTGTAGTTCTAGGGTTAGCCTGGGTGTTTCCTCCTGTTAATAGGTGTGATTTTACCATCACAGTAGTGTATGTATGACAAAGCACACTGTTTGACACCCTTCTCCAGCTTGCTAGAAGGGGCTTCGCAAGTGTTCTTCCACATCTAATGAGCATCATTGACATTCATGTTCAGGAGCTCTTGCAGACACTGACTGTAAAATACAGCAATTATGAGCGTAGTGAATGAAGCGGAAACGCAGGAACCGTGCCTAAGCGAATGTGGAAGGGTTTGCGCAAGAAGCTAATTGCCTGCCTTGCCTAGCTACACCTCTGTCTGTGTCCCATAACTAAGTGCTAGCGAATGATTTGGAGTCACGTGTTCCATTTTACGTAATATTTTCATGAGCGTAAAGCCCATCTTACACCAAAAACATCACTGTGATTCATTTCTGTTCATTTCACCCTGGGTCATAAAATAACAGCTTGTCTCACACTGAAAAAAAAACGTGCACGTTGTTCAATTTCAGATTGGGCGTCTGTTGCTAAGACTCTAGCCGTGGTGTTCTAACACCGCATCGTTTCATACTGTACTCATTTGGCACCGCAATGCGGGATTAACACCGCAAAAAAAAAAAAAAAAAAAACAGTGACAACAACCTCGCTTCTAAATCACAAGTGTGATGTGGCGATTTTATCCGAAACCTGAGCGGCGCTGCTGTAGTAAAGCTACAGACTGAAACATCGTCCGTGTGCTGTTTAGTTTATGGATAAAAAAAAACTGCAAAATATAGCATGAAAATTGTATTTAGTAGCTTTTTTCTAGCTAGAAACCACAACTGTGCCATGCAAAAATAGACTTTTTTCTATTAAATGGCTGCTGTCCGTAGAATTACGGAAAAAAATCTTAAAAATCTGCAAAGCCATCCAACAGCTTCCAGAAAAAAAAAATTATAATTGCTACATATATTAATCTTTTCACGTGAGCCAGTTTGGTGTTGTTAAATTTTGCACCTTGCTAAATGCATCTGAATTGAACAATGGCTTTTCTTCCTCAAAAGAAATATTTAAAAAAACATGTGGATATTCTTCAAAACCATGGATTTTTTTTTACCATCCTTCTCTCCTGAAGTCTGAAAGCGTAAGAGCCAAAGCCAAGCCAAGCTGTGCCCTCTGACGTCTGACAATAATGCATCATTACCCAAGGTCCGAGGTTTTTAGAGTGAAATCAAACGACGCATGTTGCCTGTATGCTGTGGGTGAAGGTTTCTCAGCTCTGAGGCTCTCAGCGTGACGCGGCTCAGCAGAAAACTCCGACCCCCGACTTCTGCCGAAGACCGACAGCATGTGGGGAAACCCACAGCACCTTTATTAATTCCAATTTCCGGCTCCAAGATTATACGGCACGGCAGGGGGCCAAAACTTTTATAAAGGCTGAGTAGAGTTTCCTGACAGGCGTGATCAAAGGGCTTGGCTCGATAGGTTTATTAGCATCTGACAGTTTTACTCACAGGCCTGAGTCACATGCAGTTTACTATGAGCAGGTTGTAGACAGCTGAATCAGTGTCGTCTTTATTTATTAAGAATAAAATGGAAAAGGAATTCCTCCTGGTGGAATATCAATAACAGTCAATATCAGTTCAACACAAAATATACTATATATCATATTATATGCAAAACTGAATAATAATCCACTTAGTTTTTCAAATGTTTTTTATGTAATTGTGATGGGAATCTCGTCTCTATTCAGTGAGTCAGGTCATTTGACTCGCCTCACCAATGAGTCGACTCTTTCAGCTCCCGAACTGTTGAATAAAGTGGAATAAAGTGCTCTTTATAGTCTCATTTAACGTTGTACAGCTTGTCATTTTACTGAGAAACTGCAAACATAAACTCTCCTGTCCTGGAGATGTCAAAGTGGACACTGGAGACTCCTTCTCTAAATGTTAAATGAACGTAACGTGTCTCCTTACAGAACACTTCACCATATCATTGCTTACACACATTTTTAATCCGTTTATGTGGAGCGTCTGCTGTATACGTCCCTGTGAATGAGCTGTTACTATAGAAACCATAACCTATTACTGATCATAAACGCCGTCAGAGCGAACATCTTCCAACCAATCAGAATCCACGAGCATGCTAGTAGGAGTGCAGAGAGCTTGTAGGACCTGCAGAAGCACTGTTACTTCGGATAAAAAAAAAAAGCGTCTCACGCGTGAATAAATGAAATAACAGTTTCTGTGCTGAATTAAACTCATACAGCGTGAAACGCAGCCTGGTGTGGATTTTACAAACGAGGACATGCGTGATCGTCTACTTCATGCCATCGAGGTGCAAAAGCATCTGTAGACCCAGAGTGGTGGCTATGTTCATCCTGAGCCTGCTTTGTGTTAATTATGTGTGATCACACAGGGGGGAAAAGAGTTATATTAAAACACTACCTTAAGGCATTTATCGTACTGTTTTATACACTATAGGGCGATAAGTTGGAACACATGCTTAGCACTTTTTCAGTCGATTCATTGGGCTCATTAAAACTTCCTCAAAGTTTGATCTGAAGCAATGAAACACACGTATATAAAGAGAGAGGACGATATAAATGATCTTACCTTTAGATGACAAATTATACTCTAATACTAATGCTACCACCACCGTGCTTCGCTGTGGGGAATCCTTACTTCTTTTCTTTCTTTTTTTTTTTTTATCTGACCATTTCAATATTATTTGTTCTTTTGTGTAGATTCATAACATAAAATCCCAGTCAGTCTTTACATCCGCTTTTACTTTTTTCTATATATAAATAAAAGGGAGGGGAAAAAATATCCCCGTGCGGTTGAGAAGCTCTCCGAGCTCTCTGAAGTGAGGTTTGAAAGATTGCTACAATTTTCCAGTCTCCAGCTGGAATTATTCCAATTTTAGAAAGCAGTAAGAGTAAAATTTCAGACATGATAGTAACTCAGCATATGGCACAATTGAATCCCTTTATCTTTTCTTTACTAAAGGTTTGATTTGAGTGTCTGCTCTATTTCCAGTTTCACTCGACTCTCTGTGTTTTCAAGGAAAGCTTTGGATTAATTCATTTATATTCCTAATAAACTGCTTATAGTGTGTGACCTAAACAGGACTAAAATGTTTATTAGAAATCTTACCATAACAGTGAGTACTGTCAGCTTTTTAATCTCGCTGCTTGGGTTTTAAATGAGTTTTAAATTATTCCCGTCTCAGCAAAACAGCATCCAAGTGTGATTATTAATAAACGGGCAGCGAGAAGGAGAGATTGTAATCACAGTGAAGTCACTCAGCGTTTCATATTTGCCCAAGATTCATGAACAAGGATGCAGCACTTGTTGAAAATAATATCAAAGGCATGTTATGGACCTGTGGATCAGTATAGCGCCTTTACTAATGTTACCATAATTAAAGGTCATAACTCGCTGAATTTCTGGTGAATATTAAAACATTACTGATGTCACTACATATCCTGTATCACTCTTATCAAGGTTTATCTAATTTGCTTGACTTTTATTAGCATTACATTAGGAGTTCTCAAATCTTTCCATCCAGGGACCTTTAAAAAATGATGAATAATTACTACATAAATGAATAAGTAGCAAAGCGTAAACTCCTCTGAAGGTCCTGAAGATGTGCCTGAAGTTGCAGCTTTACCTCTGACTGTTACAAAGCGCTGACACTGGAGACTCCTTCCATAAACACTGCACATGCATCTCCTTACAGAAACCTTCACCATATCAATGGATATATACAATTTTAAAGTTTTTTTTTTTCCACTATCAAAACTGTTGTTATAAAAAAAATTAATGAACCTTCTGATCATGTGTGTAATAACTGGCAAAAATGGGACTATGACATTTATTTTGCCAATAAAATTCAGTCCTCTCTTTTTCTATTTTGGTTATACGTCACCAAATCCTGTCTCAGCCACAGTGTGAGCTTTGCTCCGTGACCAAATTATGCACGATATATTATGAAAATGTCACATTATACAAGAGGATGAAAAGAGCAGTTCCATGATCAGAATTATTTCTGATCCTTCCGTCCAAGAGTTCTGACGGCGGTCGCTGAAGCCCGGATTACACTTTGCCGATAACATCTCGTAGCTCAAATCAAAACTAATTAGCATTCGCCTTTGGACATGAAAGTGCCAGGATGTGGAGTTCGATCTTACAGTGGTTCATCTAAGTTTGCTGGGGAAAAAAAACCCAGAAGGAGGACAGTTGATAATTGGAAAAAATCAATGACTTGCAATTCCAAGTTCGTTACACGGAGTAAAAAAAGTGTACTTCGCATAAGTTCCCTTATTCCACGCCAGTGCTTATATATCACTCCATATGGCAGCGTCTGAGGATAAAATGTCCGTCTGTCATTAGATTCTCCCTAGTTGGTAGTTCAGGCTACCAGTTATGGCACATCCTTCCTATTAGACCTCAACACATGTCAGATTATTCTTCCAGTTAACTGAGCTGTGTAACGACAGATGAACTGTGTTCAGGTTTTTGATCAGATGAGTACCATGCACACGTCTTCTCTCTCTCTCTCTCT
>CM074936.1:1206002-1223947 GCA_037576815.1 Pangasius larnaudii | reverse complement strand
TTGTTTGTGTAAAGCTGCTTTGAGACAATGACATTGTAAAAAGCGCTATACAAATAAAATAAAATTGAAAATTGAAAAATTATTATGGTGATGGTGATGATTATGATGATGGTGATGGTGATTATGATGCTGGTGATCATGATGACAATGGTGGTGGTGGTGATGATTATGATGGTGATGATGGTGGTGATGGTGGTGATGATGACAGTGGTGATTATGATGGTGGTGGTGGTGGTGATGATGATGGTGATTATTATGGTGATGGTGATGGTGATTATGATGCTGGTGATCATGATGACAATGGTGGTGATGATGATTGTGATGATGAAGGTGGTGGTGATGATGACAGTGATGATTATTATGGTGATGATTATGATGGTGATGATAATGAAGGTGGCGGTGGTGATAATGAGGATTACAGTGGTGATTATTATGGTGATGGTGATGATTATGATGGTGATGATGATTGTGATGGTGATGATGATGATGATGGTGATGATGGTTTCCTCGGACCAATCCTACAGCATGTGTGGTCCGGCGTTTCTTCAGTTCCCTGCTCACAACTCTAGCTCCTTCCTGCAATTAGCTCCTGTTTACTGTTTGATGCACAAACAAAAGAACCATGGTTTCATCTTATCCTGTCATATACGATCTCTCACTATATGTGTATTACGACAGTGAAGCTAGCAGAGATCGCTGGTGTGTCTGGTAAAGCTAGTCCAAATCCGAGCACATATCATCCAAATCAAAACATACCTGCCATATTGGAAAATTACAATTAGGCAATTTTTTAATGTAAATTTATATTTTTCTTCATGATATAACTTACCTGCTGGAATCACCTGCAAATAAAACACTAACAAGTGGGCAAATTACACTAATGTGAAAGTTATCATGTTTAGACTACCTCACTTAGCTACGTCGCTTGTCACAGCACGTGCTAAAGAGCAAGAAACATTTTCATACAGACCAGAAATAATATAAACTGTGTAATTCACTTTATAAGTGGAAAGTTCAGTGCTATGCTAGCAGCAAGTTACCTGCAAATGAACATAACTCCAATAGTAGCATGGCTATCGTTAAAAAAAAAGTGTAAAAAAAAAAAAAGACATCATTAAAAAAAAGGATATATATATATATATATATACATTATACTTAGAAAAAAAAAACTGAAAGCTTTTAGTTTATGTCCTAATCACCTTTGGTTTGTCTGATCACTGCTGCTAAGCAATGCTAATTTTCCCTAGCATGGCTAAAAACGATCGCCTGCTGGAGGGTATTCTAGTGCAGAGAACTTCATCAGGACAGCACAAGCACAATAACACGGTATAGAAAAGTAATAAAGAAGATTAATAAGCGGAGTGACAGAAAATCGTACCGTCTTTAAATCCCTAATGACCGCGTGAGGCTTTTCAGACGCATAGCAAAAAAAAAAAAAAGAGGAAATTAAGTTGAAGTGACAGCACAAGTGAAGCAAACGTCTCAGCGGGTTTCTCTCTCTCTCTCTCTCTCTCGCTCTCTGTCTATCTCTCTATCTCTCTTTCTATCTATCTGTCTCTCTCTAACACACTAAATAAAGCAATTATACTTTTATGCAAATGCTACACCACTTACAGGAAATACACTCGTAGCTTCTAACACACAGCTATATGATAACAGCTGCTGCTAATATTACGATTAGTGTGTTAAATAGAACGGGAAAAAAATCTCCCCAATTAGACCTTTATAGAAATTAAACTAAAATTAGACTAAACAAATGTTTGTACCTTCTAATATGCTACAGTGGGGAACAAAGCTAAAGCATTTCATACAGTAATAATTTCATTAAGCACATAATAAATTCAAGTGTTCATGAGGGTTAATTATAGAGGAATATAATTTAAATATCTTTATACTGTTTCTATTGTTGCATTTATACATTATTTCTATACAGAGCCTTTATCAAGATAATTACATCCATCTTTTTTTCTCCTTTTTATTTTCTTTTTAATCAAGCATACAGTATAAAAATATTAAAATATTTTTAATAGTTTATAAATATTGAAAAACTGTTGAAACAATGGTTCTATAAAACAAAGGTTATACAAAGTAATTTCATAAAATCCACTTTAAAAATAAAAAATATAAAATTTACTTTTTTTACTCTCATAAAACATAATGCTCAGAAGAACTTATCATGTTGTTGTTGTTGTTGTTGTTGTTGTTTTAGTGTTTCCTGTCCAAAACCTATATATATTTTAGAAAAATATAGAAGAAGAAGAATATTTCAAAATATTTTTATTAGGTCAGAAAATCAGACCTGATGTTAATGAATTAATCAACACATAAAATGCAATCGGTTCATAATAAAAAGCATCAAAAGTCTTTTTAATCAGGGGCACCAATACTTATGAAATTACTATATATAAGGATTGTTTTATTTCAATATGAAATATAAGTATTTAAAATGATGGTGTTTGGAAAACAAAACGAGGAGGCAGGTGTGGCGTGGCATCTCTCCGTCTGTTTTTCCAGCAGCGATGTTTGCTTTGCTAATAACTGCGATCAAAATAAAATTCAGTACGAGTTTTACGGCTGTAAACTCTAAAGAGATGGGAGAATCTTTGCTCCGAGTGTCTCACTGATCTCTGAATCAAGTCAGTAAAAATGTAAGTATGAGGGTTTGTGGTTTATTTTATTTTATTTTATTTGACTTTTTTGTAGAAAAGTATCCTGAAAGTTTAGCGTTGTTTAGCATGCAGCGCACTGCGCTAACGCTCCTATCAGAATTCACTGTGCTTTTCTCTTTCTTCTAAGAAACTTATTCATTTTTAAACGGCACCAAAATGCAGCAGGAACTGAATGACTTCTGCAGAAAGGGAGCCCCGGGCACAGCAGGAAAACCCACACAGGAGAGAGAGAGAGAGAGAGAGAGAGAGAGAGAGAGAGAGAGAGAAAGAAAGCAAACTTTTTAAATTATTGATCGGAGTTTGGTTAATTCAGCGTGCTGATGTTCATCTATGAGTGGTTAAAGGGTTTAAAGTTTTGCTCATGACCCCAACATTGGCTCTCTGGGAGAACCCACAACCTTAGAGGAACCTTAACCATTCATCTACACTGAATGCTACAACAGGGCTTTGGCTTTTCAGAAACTAGGACCCTTTTAGGAGGCTAAGAATAACTTAACTATACAAAGAACCCATGGAGGAACCCTCAAAAAAAGTCCAAGTCTACAATGCACAAGGATTCTTCCTGAGGACACTGTGATTGGAACCCACTGAAGTAGCCTTAAAAACCCCTTTTTCTGAGATTATCAGATATATACACCCTTACAAAAGGCCAAATCTAGAACCTTTAAGCATTCTTCTTAATGCCGTCCTGAGAGAAACCCACTGAGGAACGTTTAATGAACCCCTTGCCTAAGATTATCTGATATATGCCCTCTAGAAGAAACATCCAAACCTAGAACCCGTAGGGATTCTTCTTGAGGACAATGTGATAGGAACCCATTGAGGGACGCTGGTAGAACCCTTATTTATTAAAGAAAATACCCAAATCTGGAACCTGTAAGGATTCTTCAGGACAGGCTGAGAGGAACCAATCGACGAACTCTTGAACATTTTAAAGATTGTCAGATTCTATATGCTCTTTATATGTCAGTAGAAGATGTAGTGAGAACACGGTGGAACCGCTGTCGTGGTCGTTATAGCCAACGCTGTGGAGGATCTGGTCAAGAACATCGGAGAGATCCGTGCTGAAGAATAAATAGCTTTTAGAACTTTTCCTGAATAATTTGGGAAAATAATTAAGTGAGAAAACAATGGACTTCATAAATTTAACCGGTAAATCTTGCTAATTCTTACCGCTTATTATTTATTCTAATGATGCGTCGTGTTATTTTCAAGCGTTTGCTTTCAAGACTAATTGCTATAAATCGAAATTCAGCAGACGTTCGTACAGATTCTGCCGGATGTTTTGCCGTAAAGCACGAGTGGACCAGATGTTGCTGTGAGTGCGCATGAAAGCAGCTCGAGTGCTAGCATTTGTTGTTTGTTTAGCCCGAGTGAATCCTGTGTTGCCGTGTGATTAATGGCGGCGACGCTGGCGGTGTCATGCGTTGGCTCCGTAATGGGACTGAGTACAGCAATTAGAGCCATCAGGCCACGGAACCCTGTTGAAAATTCATTCACAACAAATTGAGATAAATTGACTGTGTCGCAAATGAGGTTCCTTCCCGGGTGGATTAAAAGGGAACGGACAAAAAGAGTGAAGAGAGGAAACACTCGACAGGTCGAAATTTAGTGCGCTAGCGATAAACAGAGCGCCCCGCTGAGGTCTGGATTCAGAGTGCTTCGAAGGTGTTGATTCATTCGCTACAACAGCAGCTCCGACGTTAGCATTAACGCACTCATCCTGACACGATATCGTTTCTACGGTAACGGCTCATTCGCAAGGGACGTGTACGGCAGACGCTCCTCATAAACAGGTTACAAAATATATAATGAAGTTCTCTGTAAGGAGACACTTATGTAGCATTTATGGAAGGAGTCTTCAGCGTTAGTGCTTTGAAGGAAAGATGTAACTTTTCTGACATCTTCGGCATCTTCAGAACAGGAGAGTTTATGCTTTTTTTTTTTTTTTACGGTTGCTTGGTAATTAAAAGTATGTTGTTTTTTTAATAAATAAAAAAGTGTCATCGTTGGTAAATTTCTGTGGTGTGACTCTGCTTCGTCACACCATCCTGTCGCTGATTAGTTTCCGAGACCTGCGTGACACGGAGTGTTTTATTGCTTTATTAATATTAGCTACAGATATTGCTACAGATGTCTCTCTGAAAGGGAAACTTTCTGGTTTTAGGGTTTTAGATTAAATAGAGCTTTTAAGAGGGACAAACCAAGAACGCTTAAAAATTCTGGATTTAGCTAGGTAGCTAGGTTAGCTAGCTAGCTTGTTAGCCTGCCAACATGTAAACGGTCACCATTTACACTTGTTTGCTTGTTTGTTTGTTTAACAGTGTTGACTCATAATGAAAAGAAAATCATTTAATGAATAAATCTTCACAATGTTTAGGAATTTGAGCTTTAGGAAGCATAAACTGCTGCCAAAATATTGAAAAAAAAAAAAGTTCTGAATGTTTACACAAAAAAAAGCTGCCAAAATGCATTAAAAACAAGTTTTTTGCTTTGTTATTATGGGTCATGGGGTGCATCTTTATTCCTGAGAAATAAATCTAATCCACTTTTAAATTAAACAACACACAACAAAACTGCAGAAGAAGTCAAAAGGGTGAGAAACAGCGCAGATCAGGACTGCAGCCTGCGCTTCGCTGCCTACCGACGTCTCCTTCAGTGAGTTATGGAGAGCTCCTCAGTTCTGCAGACAAGTTTTTTTTTTTTTTTTTTTTTTTTTGAGTCTGTACAACAGAGAGTCATCATTCAAAGGAAATAAAAGAAGAACATTTTGAAAGCACAGCTGCCAAGTGCGGTGGGAGGAGTAAAATCAATGAGAGGAAAGTTTCAGTTGTAGCAGCATACAAGAGGAAATAAAGAAATAAAAACAAAAGAAAAAAAAAAAGTCGATTCAGTGTCAGTCGTCAAGATTGTCTGTTTTGCTGAAGAAAAGAGGGAAATTATTTTAGTGTCTGTGCATCAAGTAATGGTCTGAAATCCATCTCAATACGTCTTTACTTCAGGAAAACACGATACGTATCATCACGCTAAACTGTAATGATAAAACGATAACTGAAAACGGATAGAAAGCCATGACGTGTTGTTCTTCAATAACAGTAACTCCGCCTCCTCACACAAACCCATTGCTGATTAATTTGCCAACACTAACAATGTTTGTTTATTAAAGAAAACATCATACTTTTTTATCCATTTATAGATACGCTTGATGTTGAATGTGAAATGTCTACAAAACAAGCTAGTTCCTGTTCTCACTTACGTTATAGCAGCTGTAAACAGCCGTTCCCTCACCAGCCTCGCTTTTAATAAGACAAGTTTAACAAGACAAAAAAAACGCTGCTTGTCATGTTACTGAGAAACCGCAAAGAAAAAGTTAACCTCGTTACCTCTGAGTGTTACAAAGCACTGACACTGGAGACTCCTTCCATTAAATAAAAGTCTCCTTACAAAACTTCACTGTATCAATCAGGTTTATGTGGAATGAGCTGTTACTATAGAAACGATAAGGATTACTGGTTAATATAAACCAGTGTCCCGTTGTTACATCACCGTCCAGCAGCTCCATGGCATGTTCTAACTCTTATTGTTCTGCAGTTTGTCCTAAAACTCCATTCTTGTTTCAGACGCGTCCTTCAGCGCGAACCTCTGTCACATCATTCATTTCTCATGTCCCATCTGCTCCGTCTCTCATGTCTCCGTTCTATCTGCGCCCCAGTGAGCCATCAGACGGAGCTCTGACTCATGCACAGTTGTTCATCTGTCTATCACGGCACAGTCTGCACATCGGAACATCTTCTCAGCTGAAAGCCATCAAAAACACGAGATTTGTGAGGATTTGTTCAAATAAACGAGTTCTTCTCAGCGAGGAACATGAGGTCTGGCACTAGGGCTATAAAGAAGCAGCAGAAATAATCAGGAAGTCTAATATGTGTGCTTGTTAACACACAAAAATAAATAAATAAATAAATAAATAAATCGTCAGGAAATTGACAGAGAGTCCTGGGCAGGTTTGTGTGCAAGCTAATGCATTCTTCTGCAAACTTTCCCTGTTTATGCTTCATTAACCAGGTACCTGTGTAATGGAGAGAGAAGAAAGCACTTAAACAGGATTCCGTCGCACGACTACGGCATGACGAGGCTCCCTGTTCTATGTCTGATCGGAATAATAACACACCTCTGCTTTGCTCTCTGATGGACTTTTTAAATGACATTTTAAGTGTGAGCTCTGCATTTTGCTATCGATCTTTCTTTCTTCCTTCTTTTTTTTTTTTTTTGAGTGATGCCCAATGTTACATCTTATGTTAAATGTCAGGGAGGCGGTCCAGCTACACATCAGTGGCAGGTTGTTGAAATGTGATTAAATCCAGACATCAGTGACCGCTAACACAACATCGACTGACTGTAAAAGACAATTATGTTCGTATATGTAGGAGCTTCCACTCTAACCGAGTCAGGAAATAACATAACCTGGATCTGATATAATCTAACAGAGTAATCATTTCCACTGAGGAATTTCAAGGAGCAGCTCGGAGAGGAAAGGCGTAACTGCCGGCTTGTCATAATCTACAATTATTCAATTTGCTAACGCAATATTGACTATTTTAAAACGCCGCTTCCCTGAATTCCAGCTCAGCATCAAGTGTTGCGCTCTAATGATATTACTCTGGCGTGGTTACGCCAAAATAACCCACACTGCTGAAGATCACGGTTATATTGTGAATATGGGAAACTTGGAAAAAAAAAAGGGTTTGTTTTGACATTAGGTCTCCTTCAGTGAAATATAGCCACAAGTAGCAATTTAGGGGTCCAAGCACTAAACGATGTGCAAGTAACGACGTGACCGTTTTCGTTTGATTCCGTGATGCAGACATGATTCATGTGAGTAATATTTTTATTTGCGAAGGACGTTTTCATGATCATTTGGTAATTTTCTTTAAATCATAGTGGCACAGTACTTATTAGTGATCTTCAGGGTGTGGTCATAAGTGCACCTACCATGTTCGCTGAAGTTCAGGCTGACTTTATGTTTAGTGTCATTGCTGTCAACTTCGTTAGTCCATTACTGCAAAAAATAAATAAATAAAAATATGGAGGACCCATAGTGAAATCATACCAGCATGGCCAGACTTGAAACAGTGATAATTATTGGACGAATGTTGGAAGAATTATCAGAAATGTGAAATAGGTAATCGAAAGAAATATTAATCCAACTTTAGCCAAGAAGAAGAAGAAGAAGAAGAAGAAGAAGAATAGAATCACAGTAGAGCTCCTAATCCTTTAGTGCTTGGACCCCTAATGGGATTCCAATGAGTAGATGTGGTACTAAAATACTAAAAATGAATTGTAGGTATATTTCATATCTAGTGCACTTAGATAAGCTAGTGTATTAAGCTGTAAGTATGCTTAAAACCTAGTGTACTTTTCTCCAAATATACTTAGACATGCTACAATATTTAAAGTAGACTGTAAGTACACTGAAGTTGACAGTTGACGAGAACTCTTTTCTCTAAGGACGTTTTCACATTTGCATTCTTTTTACACACTTGGGGTCATTTTGTGCTGAGATGATGGTACATTCGGTGAAGTGTGAAAGCTGTTTTCAGTCTGGAAAACTGATCCTTAGTCTTAAAAACAGTGGTCTGGGGATTGATTCAGCCAAAAAAAAGTGGCGCCGTCCACATGAGGTGTGGAAGCTGTTGGCTCTCAGCACCGCATACCAACTTGGCTCAGCTTGTCAGGTTACTTCCTGACTACTTTCAAGTCTCCAGATGGCGGGGAAAGCCACACATCTCAGGACTGGAGTTCTGTAATCAGCTCATCTTCATGGTCTGAGGGCATCATGAAAATCTACACGAGAACGCCTCCTCATTTTCATGTATTCCTCTATGTTGAAGAAAGCGCTGTTCTTCACGGTTTGAGTGTTAGTACCAAAGGAAAATAATAAAATTTAGCAAATGGACGGACACCTAGCATTACGCAGACCTGCATGCACAAACGTGACACGCCATCAATTCACGGTTCGGATGGAATCTTTTAACGTGAAAGCAAACCCGCAATTCTAAGCCCCGCCCCCAAACAAGCTCCGAAGACCCGGTCCAAATGTGAAAACACCCTTAACATACTCAAACATGCGAATCTGTCATGCTGTTAGAAACTCGAAACCTAGCATACTTTACAAGTATACTTAGACCTGCTAAAATATGAAATGTAAACTTTACAACTGAGATTTTTCTGTATATATGTCTGTTCAATTTCGCAATTTTGTTGTGCGCAAAGCTACGAGTGCTTAAACTTAAACTCTGAAGTCTTTTAAATGTATTACAAGTTAGCTTGTGGCAATTCTTATACATTTACAATTGTGAGATGGCGCTGAAGGAACTACACACTGATGTTCGGGACAATATGGCCACTACAAAACGTCTCTTGTGTGCAGATTTACACAATTATGTAGCTGTAGTTGTGCGGATGTTACCACATGAACTAATCAGGAGACAGTGAGGAACATCATCCTGGGTTGCTTTCCTGGGTAATTAGTGTCCAGCACATTGCACAGAACTCCATGAACAGCAAAATATTTGTGGCTACAGATGGCGCAAGGTGTTTAATGGCTTCCTGTCGACGGCGGTGTAATTTCACTCGACAGCCATAATCTTCCTCTGGCATCCGCAGAGAGACGAAAACTGGCAAAGGAAAGAAAAGAAACGTCGTTCCAGCTCCACGCTGGAGAGTCTCGGTTGTTCGGGAACAGCTTACACGGGTCATTCATCAGCTCCCTTGGCACGGCCGCCGTCTGCCCCCCCACGCAGACCCGCGCCCCATGAACCCGCGCTTGAAATGAGATTCCTTCAAGTGCATAATCTACGTTTTTCCTTAGCCGCGATTCTTTTTATTTATGTCGCTCAATATCAGTCAAGCTCTCATCCTCTTTATCCTAACAGATGGAAAACTCTGCGTCTGCCTCTGCGTGACTCTGTGTTGCCTTCAGAATTCAACCTGATCTCCATTTAAATGTGTGTCACACAGTGTGTGTGTGTGTGTGTGTGTGTGAGTGTGTGTGTGTGTGTGTGTGTGTGTGTGTGTGTGTGTGTGTGAGAGAGAGAGAGAGAGAGTGACAGAGGGAGAGGGAGAGACATCACGGCTCCCAGTGCATTAGGCAGTCACAATAATCAAATATAAGTCTATATCATGATCATTTGCAAAACGTTTATCAATATCATCACAATATGTTCTCCAAAAATATTGGCCCCCTTCACAAAAAATGAGCGAAATTGATTGTATAAATATTACAGACTCACAGAAGTTTAATTAAGTTATTGATTAAATGTCTTATTAAATAATGTTTTCTCCTAAAGGCATACGTGGCAAAATTATTGACAGCTATATAAAAAAAAATGGTTCATCCTTAAAAATGTTCTATTGATTTTTAACTAGTGCTCAGTTTTCAGAAACTTAGCTCTTAGCTTTGACTTCTTCGTTTTTAATACAATAAAGATTGATGTTTAAATTCAACAATAATTAAAAAAGAGAAACATGGGTAACCATTGGCATGCTGAAGTTTTTAGTGAGGATTTGTATGTTTAACATTTATGGAAGGAGTCTCCAGTGTCAGCACTTTGTGACAGTCAGAGGTATAAAAAGTATGAGACGTTGTTCTTTAGTAGATGAAAACACTGTACGTGTTGACAAATTGCTGTGGTGTGAATGGAATAAAACGCTGCTTTTATAGGAAAGTAGTCAATTTTGCGGTGGCAAGAGTGAGTCTGCTTCATCACACCACCACGTCATTGATTATTTTTCTACAACAGCACAACACAGAGTGTTTTATTCCTTTCTTATCATCACTCCTACTGTGAGCACACAGCTATATATATATATATATATATATATATATATATATATATATATATATAAGCTCAATGCCATAAGCCTTCTAAAACCTAAATAGTAGAAATTCTGTTGTATTTTGTAGTTACTGATTTGTATTCACAACACTTGCACACACACCCACCCACACACACACACGCACACGCACACACGCACACACGCACACACAGACACACACCTCTTCTTACTCCTGTAGTGTGTCATTTTTTTTCATATCAGTAAATGATGAGGCGCAGGATTATAGGCTTTTCCCGAATGGTTAAACCCACGCGTTCGATTAGCTGTCTGAAGCTGTCACGTCCTGACACACACTTCACCGTGTCAGCACTACGGGGACTTTAGAGGGTCAAGTGGTCCTCTGCTGTGTGCACTTTATCGCCTCTTTATCGCTTCTGGCCCGATGCTGAACTCAGTCACCAAAGCGTGAGAGCTGCGAAATTCTCTTTATAAAATAATCGAGCAATCTGCGCCGTTTGTGTAAACAGAAGGACATAACTATAGTGTAGAGGCGGAACTGAATATGATTCGTTTATTCCGAATGAACATTTGTTCTAAACAGGAATCAGATGATGCACTAAAGCCACGATACGAGACGTATCCCGTTACAGGCTTCACGAGATAAAATATCACATTTTCATACATTTATTTTGTAAGGACAACAAAACGCACCACTGCAATAGAAATATATTGTATTGTAAGAAAAGTAGATCAGGATTTATAATATAAGGTGTAATTTTCTCCTTTCACTAACATGTTATTTTAATAGCGGTAGAGCTCGTAATAAATATTAAAAGTAAATATCATGATACAAGATGGGAGCAGCGAATTCGCCTTGCCAGTATTTTGCAACGTGATATTCGGTATTCTGTCTGAGTTCTAAACAAACAGACATATAGATATGAATAGGAGGAGTGATATTTGTTTTTTCTTTTGAAAGTTTCACAGAGCATCACTTTCATGAGCACGAGATATGAAGATATAAAGCTCACAGGAATACCTACATTTTTTCCACCTTTCTCTCCAAATTAGTTAGCATTCTCCCATCATGCACCAGCCACCATCCAGGACAAGTGCATCTTTTCAAACTGCTGCATCACTTTAACATGGAGGAAAGTGCTATCCGCCCTCTTACGCATACATGAGCTCACAGACGCCTTCAGTTGGCTAGTGTCACTGTGATTGACAGGGGAGAGAGAGAGAGAGAGAGAGAGAGAGAGAGAGAGAGAGAGAGAGAGAGAGAGAGTATGCCCCTCCCATCCAGAGAGCACAGCAAACCTCACTCTCTTGACTCCTGGCCATGGATGGCTGTGGCGTCATTGGGATTCCGACTCGCGATCTCTGGGCGACAGAGCGAACGCTTTTCTCTCATTAACGTGAACGTCGATACGCTGCTCATTAATACATCTTTGGTAACTTCCTGGTCAGGGTCACGGTGGAATAACTTCAGCTAGTAGTTTATCATTTGGAAAACAGAACCAACTATATTCATTAGAAAATATTTGTTAGAAAATATGAAAAACCTCTTCCAGTTTAGACAGAAAAAAAAAAACCTTCCAGTTTAGAACACGCCCACTTCAGGTTTAAATCCAGATCCAGATCCAGATCCAGATATGGATGTTAGGAGCAGATACACACGATGTAATTGCGTTACACCCGTACTGTAATGTCATTTGAGTTATAATGCAGTATATTTTGCTGGTATCACCAGGAAACGCAACAGTGCGAGTGTGAAAGCGGGGTTCGCTCTGCAGCCCTGTGCCGCTACGAATCAATAAGGCTTAGTGTGCAGCAAGAAGTGCATTTTACAAACGGCAGGAGGTCCCATTCATTGGTGAATCACGCTGTGGGAAGTGAACGATGGCGTGATGGAGTTTGCTTTCTCCACACAAGGCAGCCTCATTTTACATAAGCTCACCTCAGGCCCACCTGCCAGGACGCAGGCAGGACCGTGGAAAAAAAGAAAAAATAAATAAACAGTCGGAAATGATAAATTATGGGCCTGCGCAGAGGGAAGGAGGGAGAGATGGAGAGGAGTGATGGATAGAGCTGGCAGACGAGGATGAAGGCTGGGTGGCTCGAAGCATTGATGCGTAGACCGCCGTTTTCTCCCGTGAGCTCTTCGCCGAGAGTTTTTGTCCTGTCAGTACGAGCTAACAGGGATGAAGAAAGAAAGAAAGAAAGAAAGAAAGAAAGAAAGAGTGATTTCACGCTCGGTTTGTCCAAGACTCCCACACCAATATTGTTCATTAGGGAGCCTTAAAGCAGATAATGACTGAGATTGACAGCAATCACCTGCTGAAAAGACGTGCAGGTGAATACTGGACTCTGATTGGTCAGAAGGTGGTGATCAATTTTCTATGATCTATTCCTAGAATGCAACTACAAATGGATAAAAAGTATAACATCATATCATTTTAGAAATAAAAACATGTGGTATAAAAGTAATAAATCACTAAACGCCATAAAACAAAACAGTAAAACACTTCAGGATGTGCTGCTGCAGGAAAATAATCAACTCTGTGTCATCACACCAACATTGTTGATGATTTTCCTACAGCTGCATGGCACAGAGTGTGTTATTCCGTCCAAAACTGAAAGAGCTGTAGGGTTTGATAGACAGAGAGAAGTTGCGTAAGAGAGAAAGACAGTAAAAGGCTTTAAAAATGTAAGAAAGAAAGCCAGAGAGAGACAGAAATAAAAATAAAAGATAGGGAAAGAGAGAAGGAGAGAAAGTGTGCTAAAAGGAAGAGAGATGATGACTGAGGGGAGAGAGAGAGAGAGAGAGAGAGAGAAAGCCACGAAAACACAAAGAAAGGTCAAGAAATGGACACAGAGAGGGAGTGATGAATGAGGTAGAGAAAGCTTGACTGAAAAAGAAAGATGAATAGAGAGAAATAAAAAGGTAGAGTGAGTTTGATTGAGAAATGTTGAGAGAAATGAAAGAGAGAGGAGAGAGGAGTCAAAGGCAGAAAAAGAAACTGAGAAAAGGAAATGGTATGAAAGAGAAAAAGACAGAGGGGTGAAAGAGGTTGTATGAGAAATGAAAAGAATGAGAGAGAGAGAGAATGAAAGAAAGAGGAGGGTAAGAAATGTTGAGTGAGAGAGAAGGTGAAAAGATAAAGAGAGGTTGAGAAATGTAGAGAGAGAGAAGGATGGAGAGAAACTGATCAAAAAAGTGAAGAAAGGGTGACTAAAAGAGAAAGATGAAAAGGCTGAAAGAGGTTGAGGAATGGAGAGAGTAAGAGTGAGAAAGAGTGAGAATGAAAGAGAGAAGAGGGTAAGAAACGTTAAGCGAGAAAGGCATGAAAAGATAAAGAGAGGTGAGAGAGAGAGAGAGAGACAGAGACAGAGACAGAGAAAGGTTGACTAAAAATGGAGAAAAAGATAGAACAGGATGGAGAGAAAGTGAGAATGAAATAAAGGAGAGTGCAAGAAATGTTGAGTGAGAGAGAGGGATGAGGGCAAAAGACAGAGTCTGAGGAATGTAGAGAGAGTGATGAAAGAGGTAGAAAGTGTGTGTGTGTGTGTGTGTGTGTGTGTGTGAGAGAGAGAGAGAGAGAGAGAGAGAGAGAGAGTGATACTTGTGCACGCGCGCGCGCACCCGGCCAATCAGATCTCCTCTGCTGAGCTGCGGCTGGTTGGCAGATTAGGGAGCGAGAGTGGAGTGGACTGTGAGCCAACTAACACACACACACACACACACACACACACACACCACCTAAGATGTGGAGGTAACCCGGTCACACACCTTTGCAGATGTAAAGACAGAAGCGCAAGGTAAGAAAATTCTTTCTTTTGCTGTTTGCGTGCGCGCGCGCGCGTGCTGAAAGCTCGCAGGGTTGCTGTTCCGGTGGCGCGCGAGCGTGTGTGTGTGTGTGTGTGTGTGTAGAAAGAGTGTGTGATGCTGTAGAGAAATAAATACGCAGGGAATGAGGGAAGATGCGCGTGCATATTGATGATGATGATGATGATGATTATCCCGCAGTTTCTCTGGAATCGGGTTCTGCAAGACGGCGCGCGCGCAGAAAAAAAACATCATGTAAAAAAAAAAATCTGTGCTTTTTGGTGTCCAGCTGCTTCGAGACAACATGAAGATCAACTCCCTGGGCTGTGAGATGAGATGAGAAGCAGATGACTTTTTTCTTTTCTTTTCTTTTTTTTTTTTAATGTATATATAAATGTTTTATATGTTATACATTTCTGTGGGTTGCACTCCTTGAAAGTGTGCACGAGGCGCACGCGGTGTTGAAATAACCGCATGTTGATCCTGACAGAGAGGATGATGGAGAGCGGGCACTGCGGGGTGTGTAGATGTCTCTCAGGTGTCTGATGTGTCTGTAATGTTTTCTTTTTTTTTTTTTTTGTAAAGCGGAAGTGAAGTTAATGTGATGATCAGGTACCGTCTGGATGTGATGCATTGATTTTTCCGCCGTCTTGTTTGACTGCACTCGCGGGTGTTGTTTTTTTTTTTTTTTTTTTTTTTTTTTTCCAGTCTTCAGGTTTAGTGCTTTCAAGCTGCGGTTATGTCAAGGTGCCAAATCAGCACCTAAGAGCCTCTCTGAAGTCCATCTCGGTGATATAGCTAATGCTTTAATGCTGTAAAATGAGCCATCGACTTCACGGTTTACAGAAAGAAAAAAGAAAAGAAAAGAAAAGAAAAGAAAAAAAGAGGAGGGGGAGAGGCACGCGGGCTGGGAGCTGAGAAGTGCACGAGCAGATTGTGAGCTTCTGCACTTGTCCAGAAAATAGCTGCATGAACTGCTGACATGAAAGGTGTCACATGATTGACGATACAGAAAGTGCAGAACGTTTAAACAGAGCGCGTGCTCTCTCTCTCTCTCTCTCTCTCTCTCTCTCTCTCTCTGTGTGTGTGTGTGTGTGTGTGAGAGAGAGAGAGATATTTCTCAGAGCAAACAACACTCCCTAATAATACACACCAGTGATGCATTAAGCTGACAGGATCAGAGTTATCGGTGTTGCTGCTAAAATTTACACGGTACGACAAACTAGTCTAGAAAATATCACGGTTTCGCGATATCACACACACACACACACACACACACACACACACACAAGCCAGTGGTAAAAATAATTATTACAAAATATTTATATAAAAGTTTCTTTGCACATCCTTGTATGTAACAAAAAAAAAAGAAGACAAAGAAAACAAAAAGATTAAATCTTTTCAAACCGAATAATCAGCGGGATTCGTTTCGGATGCATGTTGCCTGCGTCTGTAGTAATGATGCGTGATAAATGATCTCTGTATAAATAACAGAGATGGGCGTGTCTTCACCATGTCCTCATGCTCGTATGCTTGTTGTAGGGGGCGTGGCCACACAAGTTGCCCTAAAGCATTAGTAGGTCACATGACTATGTGTCTGTACTTGTGCTAGGAACACGATAACTTTCCTAGCATCGCTTCTTAGACATCAAACGTCGTGTGTGTGTTTTTTTCCTTCTGCATTTTAAACTTTTGTTTCTGGTGAGAGATGATAAGAAATGAGTAAAGAGTGAATGCTTCCTGGAGTGAGGCGGCAAAAATCTGCTGTTCATTTTGCAGAAAGCCAAATATGGCATAATATTTTGTATTATTTGTAAAAAAAAAAAAAAAAAAAAAAAGGCAGATTTGAACAGAACTAAAGTTCCAGAGATCCTCCTCCAGTAATAATTACATTACACACCTCCACATGGAAAACGGATCCAGTCCGAATAGGGCTTTAAGATAAAGATATTTTTGAGAACAAGGTTTCCATGAAATCTCTTACATCGGGCCTCGTTTATGTCTTCAGTAAACCAAACCGAACTAAAAAATTTCCAGCGGATTTATAAACGTTTGAGAAACGCTGATTCTCTTCGTACTTGCGTGTGTGTTGCTGAACGCCAGTCACCTGTAACGCGGCAGGCGTGTGCACGCAGATCAGTTGCACGTAGTGACGCGTACAGGTCTGTTTAGGAAGTTTCAGCTATGCTCTATTATTTTCTCTCTCTCTGGAATTTAATAAGACAAAAAAAAAAAAGTCACGGCTTGTCGTGTTACTGAGAAACCACAAAGCGTAGACTCGTCTGTCCTGAAGATGTCCGAAAACGGAAAGTTACAGCAGCTTTACCTCTGACTGTGACAAAGCGCTGACATTTACATAAACATCTCCATACACAAAACCTCACCTATGAATTCAGTGTGCTGTGATAGAAAATTAATCAACACCTTCTGATCAGTCAGAATCCAGAATTCAGCAGCACAATGGTGCATCATATACACGTCAGTATACGTGTTCATAATAAGGTTCATAGAGGTTCCTGGATCAACGTAAATGTTACACCCTGAAATCGCCGCTCTCGTTCAGGGTCTAATTAGTACCCTGATGATGTTTCTTTACTGTTATGTTCCTCTAACCAGCCCTTAGAGACCCTTCCTGGTTTAGATTTATGTTCTCTTTTAATGCTGCTGTGACACTCTGAGCTCTTGCGGGTCTGCAGATGTGTTTGCACGACCTCCAGACACTCGTATGAACTGCAGTGGCTCAGATTCTGCACCAGTGACTGAAAGGTTGTCCCTCAGATCCGATCTCGGCCCCTTGAGCCAGACCCCTTAACCCTCGACTGCTCAGTTCTGGGCTTCTGGGCTGCTGGGCTTCTGGGCTGGGATTCTGCCTCGATCTGGATAAAATCATCTGCCAGACGAATAACTGCGAATCGAAATGAGGAATCTCCCTAATGGAGAATGATTTATTGACTTTTTAACAAAGGGCTGTTGTTTGCGGTGGAGATGCTGGTCTCAGGGTCATTCATGTATTCAGCTTTAATTGTTTGAGTTCATCACATTAGCGAATCGGTTCAACCGTTCTGCATTAACCCTCGGCTAAAGGTTAATAATCTTCAACATGTAATTTCCATTCCTGAGAAAACCTGCACTAGGAGCAGTTTTCTATTTCGTCCAGTTTTATGGAAATGTACTGTTCCTTATGAACACAGAATTATAGCGCAGTGCTGATGAACTCTGGATTCTGATTGGTCAGAAGGTCTTGATACTAATACGTTATTGTTTCTATAGTAACAGCGCATTCACAGGAACCTGTACAGATTTTAAAAACGTGCAATGCTATGGCGAAGTCTTCTGTAGGGAGATGTTTATTTAACATTTATGGAAGGAAGGAGTCTCCAGTGTCAGTGCTTTGTAACAGCTGTAACATTAAGTTTTCTGACATTGTCAGTATAGAGGAGTTTACGGTATATGGATAAGAATATAATGTTGTTGGTTAATGAATAAAAAAAAAATTGCGATTTTTAGCAATATTGCTGTGGTGGATTATTTTCCTGTAACTGACACATAGTCTATTACTCCTTACTTTCCATGAATAGACCTAAAATCATGCTTTGTTGTGTCAGTTAGCT